>JACVVK020000074.1:1695000-1722500 GCA_018292915.2 Batillaria attramentaria
CAGATTGAAAAGGTCAGAGTAGGTAGGTGTGCTTTCCACATATTTTTTTGATAATCTGAAAATTATTTCCATCCCAGTGTGTGAGACTGGAGGGTGTGGTACTGGTACTATGTGCAAGTCACTAAGTGGCTAAATGATGAAGGGGAAGTAATCAGTAATTGATTAACCCCATTAGGCCAAAAAAAAAAAAAAAAAAGTTGTGATTAGGGTCACCCGACCGACCCTATTTTGACACCCCCCCCCCCCCCCCCCGACCCTAACTTTTTTTCTGGGTATTTAAATAAAAAATAAAAAAAGGCTGACAGCCTGTTCTGTCGCAGTTGCGGTACAACTGAGTGTTTGGGGCTCCAGAGTGGGCTTTCTGAAACAAGGGATGCTACTCTTTCAAGGGATATTGGTTGAAATAATTCGAACGTGTATATTTTTATCTGGGTGTTTCACATTGCTACAATCATATCAGTGTCCTTCCACAATATATGTGTGACAGTTCATGAAGATATATTGTAAGATGGCTACAGACTGAATCTTTAATATCTTATTGAGAGAGAGAATCTACAGAACTTGTTCTGAAACTATGACTTGACTGGGAAGAATGAAAAAGTTGAAAAAGAACAAAACATGGCAAAGATCAAAGGAAAATAAAGAAAGAGGTTGAATTGGGCTTGTGAGTGTTTATTTCAAGCTGAAATTTTAGATATTAATATTCTAGTGACCAAGGATTTTTTTCTTTTGGGTTGCCATACTAGACTACCATTACAAAAAACATTCAACACACCAATCATACTACACGTACCATTACAAAAAACATTCAACACACCAATCATTGATTCATACATGAAATGCAAGTTACAATAAATCATTTGAAAACAAAAGGCAAAAAGTTGTGTTTAGGGTCACGTGTTAGGAATAAAATGGTTCCGGTTCAGTCTCCCATGTCCAGAACAACTTTAAAAAAAAAAAAAAAATAATAATAATAAAAAAGTCAAAGCCTACCTACCCTAATATTTTTTTGATCATGTTACCCTAACCACAACTATTTTTTATTTGGCCTTACCACCCTGTGGCTGTAGCTGAGTGGCTCACACACACACACACACACACACACACACACACACATCTCTCTCTCTGTTTATAAATATATATATATATATATATAATGCTATTCTTAGCTGAAATTTTGATGTGCTTGCAAAATAGCACAAGTTGCTTGTAGTTTGCGATCTGTCTGATGGCCCGGTTACAGTTTGCCAGGTGCTGCTACCATCAGAT
The DNA here is from genome assembly GCA_018292915.2 of Batillaria attramentaria. Lineage (NCBI taxonomy): Eukaryota > Metazoa > Mollusca > Gastropoda > Batillariidae > Batillaria > Batillaria attramentaria. The sequence continues at coordinate 1,696,270 of JACVVK020000074.1, forward strand.
GTTTCCTTTGAAGATGTTTACACTGTATCAGTGTTTGTCCCTCCGTATGATTTTGCACAGGATTGGTATCATCGTTGGCTGTGCTATCTGTGCTGCGGTGGTGTTGGCGGCCATCATCCTGTGTCTGTGTTGTTTCTGGCGACGACGTCGACACTACGGGAGTGCACCAGGACTTTTCCACCATCGCAAGCCTTCCTCCTTCCCTCCAGCACAGCGCCCGCCACCACAGTCAGGTAATGTAGCAATATAAGTCAAACAGTCACTTCTTGTTATGTCTTCTTCTTTTTTTTTTGTATTGCTTCCATGGCTCTCCTGCAGCTGTAGATGTAATGGTGGGACCAAGTTTTGAATAATGATAATGAGGATGATGTATAATGCTGGTATGGCGGTCTCTGTGGTTTGGGACTGCAACGTTTTGTGCTTGCTGGCAAACATATTCCAGTGGTACTGGCCGCGCCATGTAATCATGCACCCCATGAGAGAGAACATTCAAACTCAAGTCACCTGATCTGTAGTCCAAGTTGCTATAGCTACAGGGAGTACAGCACAGGAACTGGTAACAGTCAATGATTGACTGGCATGGATATTAAATATCTGTATGATGCTTGCAGTTGCACTGTATGTTCAGTCATTTTTAGTGTCCATGTTTGCAGCCTGCATGGAAATCATAGCACTGGATGGGAATGAGGTGTAAGATGATGTGTAGTACTACTACTACTACTAGTATGAATTATATGTTAGTGATTGTCAGTGGAAAAAAAAGGTGTTCAGTATTTTGTCAATTTATTTTTGGTGATGTACAGAACAGTTAGAGTGAAAAGGGAGAGAAGTAACAGATGAACATGTTTTTTGTTGTTCTTGGTTGGGGGGGGGGGGGGGGTTGTTTGTTTGTTTTGGGTTGTTGTCTTTTTAACGCCAGTAACGTCTGTATGTATTTTGGTCTTTGGTCATAGTGGGCGTATTTTTCACTGGCTGTTTTACTGGCAGGTCCTTATTACGGGCAGAAGCCGCCTCCAGACCAGTTCTTCAACTGACAAGGGACGCTGATGGATCACGACATGCACTTGCTGAAACTGTGTACATTCATATGAGTCTACAAATGAAAGAAAGTAAATTGTTAGTTAAATGAGTGAAAACATCTGAGTAGATGGGTGTAGTCGCTAAGTCAGACCAGCATTTATTTTGTGTACAAGTTTCCTAACATCTGCTACATGTCGTACATGTACTGCTAACTAATGCTAATGCTGGGTGTAGGGTGAAGATTGGCCGACAGATAAACTATAGTCTGTGTCTTTACAATTTGTTTTTAGCAGTGAATTGATGTGTATGGAATTAATGCCACCACTAGCAGTGAAATAAGAGGCGCTGGTGAGAATATCAAACTTGCCACAGTTTGATTGGTGGTGTCCCACTCTTGTTAGGCTCTATACTCTACATCAGGGTGTTTGTGGTGATGGGTTTCTCATGGCCACAAGCTGTGAAGCATGGCTGATCACTGTTATTTTTTTGTATTGGGTTCAATTGCAATTTTCAGGTTTTATATTGAGTTTTGAAACACTGTTACTTGTACTGCAATTGTTTTAGAGTAATGGAAGTGGAAAGTTGATGTTTGTAGTCAAAAGTGACAGGTACAAAGTGAACCTGTATACGTGGTGTCTGTTCTCTAAACCAACTAATGAATTTTCTGCGGTCGTCGTCTACCACAAAAATCAACCATGCTGAGGTCAGTGCAGTTCCTGCATGCAGCTCTATTTATATGTCGATGTAATTACATTACTTTTGTGCTAGGATGTAACCAGGAAGTTTTGTCAAACATTTCGCGCAGTAAGTCATGGCGTGTCTGCTTCATCTCATCAAAGTGTGAGGTGGTTGTACATATTGTGATTAGTTCTATAGTCTGTTTAGCTCAGAACCAAACTAATTTGTAATTTCTGAGCTGGGAGCTCTGTGTGTGTGTGTGTGTGTGTGTGTGTGTGTGTGTGTGTGTGTGTGTGTGTGTAGGTAGGTATGTGTGTGTGTGTTGGAGAGAGAGAGAGATTTGAATGAAGTAGAGTGTCCACACAGCCAGCACACAAAAGCGATGCATCATACACCAGCAGATCAGGAGTAGGGTGAATGAGATCTGAACACTACAAACACTTTTCACCACTAAATTGGCTAAAGATATTTTTCGTCAATATTTAAAGACAGGAGTGCAAATGAGTGTTTGATTTCCTACTGACCTTTCTTGTTTGAACTTCGAAGGCAAATGAAAAGAAGGCAGTAGTGAGTTTTAAGAAAATAAGTTTGTAACATTCTCACCAGCAGCTTGCGTGGAAACCTTTCCTTATTCAAGCCCCTGTTTTTCCTTGCAAAATTATGAAACGTACTGTAATAAGCCAAGTCCCCTTCCCCCCCCCCACTCTACCAATCCCCACCCCCCACCCACCTGCCTCCATTGCCCTCTCACCTACCCTGGTTTTGCCTGTGTTGTGTTGTACAAATGGCCTTCATCATACAGGGTTCATACAGGTATTGAATGTCTTTGAAAGTCTTGGAATTTTGGAGTCCCTTTTTCAAGTCTTTGAAAGTCATTAAATTTCGATGTTTTGAAAAAATGTCTTTGAAAGTCTTTAAAAAATCGCGAAATGATTTTTTTTCCCCCCCCCTCGACCGTATTTTAGGGGCCAGCTCACTGTTTGCGCGTCTCTGGCCATGTCACTGTGCCTTTCCTTTCGCTCCGCTCGCGAGTCGACTCTGGTTGGTCACAAAGCGCATGATTGCGAGAGTAGGGTCTTTGAATTTTTATTTTTGGTCTTTGAAAAGTCTTTAAAAAGTCTTTGAATTTTGTTCTCAAAATCCTGTATGAACCCTGTCATAATTTGTCTGGCGTGGGATTTTTTTCTGCTGAATGATGAAAAAATGGACTACCTTCACATCCATGGCTGTACATAGATTGATATCAGATAATGTGATATCAGATACTATTTTGCATGTTTTTTTTTTGTTTTGTTTTTTACATTGGTTCTTACCACCAACCCTCGTCATGTCTACTGCAAATTGCACTTTCAGTTTCAATCAGTTTTGTTTCATGTTTACATTTTAAATTGCATTGTCCATGTGATGCAGGCCATTGAAAGGTTGCATTTGATAACTTGCATGAAAATTTTGTTGATGTTAGACGATAAGATTGGCAGATAACAATAGACAACAATGTGTTTGAAAATCAAAACAATGGAATTTCATCCTCTGCTTTTTATAGCCAGACATGAAATGTGTAAAACTGCTGCTTACTGTGGCAAGAGGGGTGAAATACAATGAGCATTCCATGCTTACTGTGGCAAGAGGGGTGAAATACAATGTCATGAGCATTCCATGCGTCCCGTAACATGCAGTGTACATAGGTAATTATCATGTATGTATGATTGTAATGTAAAGCCAAGACATTTTGTACCAACACAGTTGTGTATTTTAAAATAAAGGACGACGTATCTTTTCTAATGATGGTGTTCTGTTTTTACTTACCATCAGCCAACACTTTTTTTAACACAGCTTTTATCTCTGACAGTTTTTACTCTGAGAATTTTGGATCTTTCATCTTTTCGCGTCTGGCTGGTGACTGCTGATCTGACAGTGGCATTCAATCACAGAAGACTTACGAGCAAAGCAGCAAAATATAATCTAAAAGTCAAGTTCATAATTCTGAAAACCTGAAAGTTCATATTCTGTTTGTGGGCTGACTTGCTTGAGGTACAGATCTGGTGATCAGGATAATAACAGATTTTATTATTATTTTTATTCCCTCTATGCATGTTTACACGGTCACTTCCTTGGTCACTGTTGAGAAACTGACCTGGGCCCGCATGTAAAAGTCAAGGTTAGGGATTTTAACCCTGGGTTAAGGTCTAACCTTGAACTAAACTTGCTCTAGGGTTAAATTTTGTATTTTTCTCTTTTTTCTTTTTTAAATTCACGAAGCAGGTCCATTCCACCATGATGCCTAAGCCGTTATAGAAGGATTTTGTCTTCCTTTCTTCGCTTCCTGTTTTTTTTTTTTTTTTTTTTTTTTTAATTTTGTTTTTGGGTTTGTTTTGCCCTAGTCTGGGTTAGACCCGTATCCATGAGTTAAATTAACCTTGAGTTTTACATGCGGGCGCCGGTCTCTCTCTTTTTTCTTTTTTAAATTCACGAAGCAGGTCCATTCCACCATGATGCCTAAGCCGTTATAGAAGGATTTTGTCTTCCTTTCTTCGCTTCGTGTTTTTTTTTTTTTTTTTTTTTTTAATTTTGTTTTTTGGGTTTGTTTTGTCCTAGTCTGGGTTAGACCCGTATCCGTGAGTTAAATTAACCTTGAGTTTTACATGCGGGCGCCGGTCTTAACATACAGTGTTTGCTCGAGGTTGAGTGGCTTTTGGATTGCTTCCCCTTTTGCTGGGAAAAATTTCATTGCGCAACAAGTGTGTGTGTGTGTGTGTGTGTGTGTGTGTTAGGGCTTGCAATTGTCCGCTAATAGGCTGTTTTTAGCAAAATGGCAACCCCAGTCTCTCCCTCCCCCCCCCCTCCGGAAAAATAAACACACAAAAAAACAAAACCACACAAAACAAAACATAAAAAACTTACTAAAAATGAACAGCAGCGGAAAACAAAAACAACTTTGCAGTCTGTTCCATTCTGAAGGAACGCACCAGTCTCAGTGCACACATTTTAGTCTCATTTTTTAAACATTTCCAGGGGGAGGGAGGGGGTAACCCGGGACCTAACCCCAGTCACGTGGCTAAGAGGTCGAGGTCGTACCTCTAGCCAAGACGAATCATTGGCTTGGTTCCCGAGTTACCCGGGACCAAGCTAGCATCCTTCGGCACTTCAGTTATTTCAGCTACATGTACTTTTTCTTTTGACTATTGCAAGCCCTTGTCTGTGTTTGTGGGTACAAGTAATGGGGTGGTCGTTGGTCTTGTGGTTAAGAGACTTCTTCACCACTGAATGGGAGAGGTCAGGTTTGACTGAGCTGGTCTGTAGAAATCTGTAGATGCCCTTGTCTCGTACTGTGATGAATGGAAGCTAAGCGTCGAAAACGAAAATCGTGATATTTCAAAAGAGAAAAGGTGGCATTGAAACTTTCACGTTTGGTCAAGATAACCTGGAAGTAGTAGACAGCTTTAAATATTTAGGTATAGAATTCGCACGTAACGGATTCTTTGCAAAGTGTAACTGAGAAAGCCGCGTACGACAAAGCCCAAACCGCTATAGTTCCCCTACTACAGACTGCCAGGCGCCAAAATCTCCACATAGATGTTATTCTCGATTTGTATCACAAGATGGTAGTCCCCGTTCTTCTGTACGGATGCGAAATATCTGGGGCCACGAAAACCTAGCGCTCATAGAAAAGATGCATTTAAAAACACTCAAATTCATTTTTTTTCCGCTTAAACCGTAGTACTATGTCAGCCATGGTATACGGCGAAACTGAGTGGCAGTTTTCCACCGGAAGTGACCATCAAACTAGGCATGATACACCGGAAGTGACCATCAAACTAGGCATGATACACCTTTGGGTAGATCTAGTTTCGTCACAGTCCGATAAGTACTCTTGCAGAATGTGCTCAGTCATAAATGTGCTGCAGAATAATTCGGTTTATGCTTCGCCGTGGTTAAACCAGGTTAAACATATTCTTGTAGATGCAGGCTTAGAATGTGTCTGGGAGAGCCAGTCCTTCAGTAGTAAGAACTCACTCTGCACAGCGGTTCAAAAACACCTACAAGACACGTTCAGACAGCAATGGCGGACTGACCTCGAGAGTAGCTCGACATGTCCACAGTATAAACACTACACAGTTGATATTGTAGTTCTGTAGAGCCTTTTACAAAACTCCTGCCAGAACAGTACGCAGTACGGCCCTTCTAAATTCCGTTGCACGGTAACCATAAGCTCCCTATTGAACAAGGCAGAAAACAAGGTATACCCAGAGAACACCTACTGTGCAGAAAATGTGACATGCGTGCAATAGGCGACGAATTTCATTTAATCCTAGAATGTCCGGCGTTTCAAGAGGAGCGCAACAAGCACATACCACTTCGTTTCCTTAGAGTCAAATCGACGTACATTCTTTGTAAACTGTTGGGATCAAAATCCAAAAATGTTGCCCTTGCTCTATAAAATTTTTGAAAGCGAGTAGGACGGTAGTGTGTGTGTGTGTGTGTGTGTGTGTGTGTGTGTGTGTGTGTGTGTGTGTGTGTGAGCTGTTTCGGAGGTTTCATAGATGCCGGGTTGCGCTTTCCTGTGTATGTTGTACATATATCCTCTGTCGTATCGTTCTGTGTATAATTATGTGGTCTTGGTTTGTTTGATTTTTTTGTATCCTCCATACCCCAAAAGGGGAAAAAGGAAAATAAAATCTTGAATCTTGACTGAGTCCCACTCGGCATTGAGGGCAAAGAAATTTTCCTTCTCATACGTGGCGGCACCGTTCACCCGGTCTGGGCTTCTCTCCGGGTACTCCGGCTTCCCCACACTCTGCTTCGGAAATGTTCAGCCCTCTTAAAAAAATTAAAATAAATGCAATTCTTGATTCCGAAACTTCGCAGAGCTAACCGTTCGGATCTCGTGATTGTAATGTGTTCATGTCCAGTGTGAGAGAATGCGTGTGATTCACGGGAGTGTGCGTGTTGGGTTCAGTTCGCGGTGCTTTGAGCCAGTTGAACAAAACAGCCTGTCCTACACTGACTGTGAAACTCAACACGCTTGTTACTATGAAGCTAAGCAAAAGCCTGTCTTACATTGTGAAACTCAACACACGTGACGTGTGATAACAAATCACATGATCACACAGTGGACGGCCACACCCTGAGTTGGACAATGAGCGACTTGACCTGCATGAACTGACGATACCGCGAGACTGAACACCAATCTCTACAGCAAACACGCAGAACGTCGTATTGAGGTGCTCCCTATGTTGACAGTCATACAACTACAAACAGATTTTTTTTTTTTCAAACACAGGACACACAGGGGGGCGTGAGAGGGAATGCAGGACACGGGGACGACCAGCCGATCATATGTCTGCATCTCTCTCTCTCTCTCTCTCTCTCTCTCTCACACATACGCTGCCCGAATTGACAGTCGCATTGCTTCAGTGCAGCGTTAGGTAGCTGTGAACATGCTATCCTGGCTATGTCAACAACTAACATGTCCATTTCAGTTGTGAGTCTTTTTTTCAATACTAACTTCTTTTTTATAACAAAAAGGGGTGGGGGTGGTCTCTGTCTCTGTCCACCCGCATTCAGTGTTTACAGCAAGCTGTTGACAAAGACAATACCCAGTATCCGCGATGTGTCACTGGTACATGTGTCAGGTTCCACTCTCTCACAGCCAACTACCTGGCCTTCACCAACACGGCGTGTGTGGGATTTAATTACTCGCATTTCTTTCCGTACAGTCAGTACAGACAGTATACTTCACGTAAAAACAACAACAACGACAAACTAACTGTGTACATCTCTTACTTTATTCTGACATGATCCCTTAAAGTGGAGTCAAACAATATATTATTTTATTATTATATATTGTATATAATCTTTAGTCCATTTGTATCGCGTGACGTGTGTGTTAATTGCCTTGAAATTTGGATTACCTGTCCTTGGTTTATTTTGCAGGAGAATGCCTACGCACGATTTGGTAATGACATGCGACACACAAACCCGATCTGCACGAATCGGACCGCGGCGACCAACAACTAAAATAATTACGCCGTCTGTTGTTGAAAGTTCCGATTGTCTTGTTCTCGCTTCACGTTCCGCCACGGGGGGGGGGGGGGGGGGGGGGGGGGGGGAGGGTGAAGTGTGAATGGTGATTGGGGGAGACATGAAGGTTGTCGGTATTCACAACGACTTATATAGCGAGTTAAAAAAAGTACAGCATGTCACGTGACAAAACAGATATGTCTTACGGGTGGCTTCAAGTTCAGAGAGAGATCAGCCAATGAGGCGTCACCACGGTCAGGACAGGGACATGGGTACCAGTCAGCGGGTGGCTGTCTGTCTGTACCGTGCTGATATCTGATATATCTGATAGTGACATACTGGTTACCCACCACACAGTCCCAGACATCATCACGTTGTGTGCCAGTGTAGCAGCCGCGGAATCCACTGTTCCAGCATGGCGGAGACTTCAGGTAGGTGCCGGTAATAGCATGTCATCATAGTTGTCGAATCTCTTTTGACGTTTGCATGATCAACGCACGCATTATTTAAATACATGTACAAACAAACAGATCGAGGCACGTTCGAGTGGAGACTCGTGTAGGGTACATGTCAGTGTCTTGCCTTCCTGTGCTGACACACGCCTTCCTGTGCTGACACACGCGCATGCACAAAATGGGAAATGACTGTCAGGAGTGGACGTTACAGATCTTATTGTAAATGCGAGGGCCCGCGGTATGGGAAAGAAGTAGTAGTAGGAGCATACACATCAATACACATCAATACACATCAGGCATGCAGGCGGAAAAAAGCCAAACAAACAAACAAACAAACAAACGGGGTGGCGGCTTGGAATGAATGAGTGGCGCCGTGTTACTGGCGATGACCCTTCCTATCCCCCTTCCCCTCGGCCGAGGTAAATAGCGGAATTTACCGCTAATATTATATACAAGAGATACAAGCGTATATTATGTACCAATATAGTGATAGCAGATGAGTAGCAGTAAGTTCGTGGTAAGATGTTAGACAAACAAAACAACTGACAACGATCTGTGACATTAGAAATCATGTAGGAAGATGGGCGTGTAGACGTCAGTTTTGTCTCGGTCCAGCAACTGGTCGTGCCACCACAATGCATGCAGGTGTTTTTATTGTGTATACATTTACTTGTTCCGTCACGTCCCATGATTCATTTCCCAACACTCTGTTTGACAAGGACACGAAGCTTCATGCATGCTTCTCCAAATTGACGAAGTTACTGGTCACAGTGTTTCAATGAAGGTGCGGGTGCAGTACGTGGCACCCATGAAGTACGGGTCACAGTGTTTCACGGAAGGTGCGGGTGCAGTACAGTACGTGGCACCCATGAAGTACGGGTCATAGTGTTTCACGGCAGGTGTGGGTGCAGTACAGTGGTACCCATGAAGTACGGCGAAGATTGAATGGGTCATAATGAATGTTGAACACATTTCTTGAAGGAAGTTTGAAATCTTAATTTTATTTCTGACGACAGAGAGAGAGAGAGAGAGAGAGAGAGAGAGAGAGAGAGAGAGAGAGAGAGAGAGAGAGAGAGAATATGACAATGACAATGACAATCCTTTATTTTACAACGGTAGAAGATTTTGGCCAAAGGGCCAGTTTACAACCTTGCCGTTGCTAGACTACAGTATAAGACTAAAAGCTTAGGAGTATACACATTACAGATACTTAAAACTGAAATACAAGAAGGCAGAGAATAAGCATGATAGCTAAAATAGATGGCAGGGATAATCAAGAAAACAGAAATGATTGAAGTTATTAATGCAAACTAACATGATTATGTAAATATGTACATGTTGGGTGTTAATAAATGACTACGGTAATAATGATTAGTGAAGACTGGTTTCTGAGTGCGTGTGGACTAAATGGGCATAAACTGAGAGAGAGAGAGAGAGAGAGAGAGAGAGAGAGAGAGAGAGAGCGCCGAAACTGTTAACCAGGAAGTCAGTATAAAAAGCACCCGCCCCCTTCCTTCCCCCGGTTAGTGCTTTGTTGACTTTGTTCGTTTTTTTAACAGACACCTGTACAGAATGTACGGGCTCATTCAGTTTCGTGACGTGCGTGATCTTCTACCCGAGTAATACAGACGCTATCAGTTCCCATTCGCGATACGCTTTACGCGATACGCAAATTCATCCAACCGTAACGCTATGGATCTTTTGGCGCACCAGCAATTACCAACAACATTTTCTTTCATTCCAGCTGTGGCGAAAAATGTCGCTTTCGTGAAAAATACCTGATAACACAGGACATAACAATAATACCTGATAACACAGGACATAACAATAATACCTGATAACACAGGACATAACAATAATAATCATATGATGATGAAGAAGAAGATGATGATGATGATGATGATGATGATGATGATGATAGACTTTCACACCATTGTCGTCATCATTATTATTTCCGTTTCTTACCAGACCTCAAACAAGGGTGACATATTCAGTAACAACACTGGAAGAAAATGCACTGACAGCGTTTCGTTAGTTTTAAGGTCAGTAGTAATACCGTTTTTCGGTAAGAAACATAAGGGGAAATAATTCTCTTTTTAAAAGCTGAATAAGACTGTTTACAGTGGGACAAGGATCCTTACTTATGACTGAGCAGTGAGTGTGTGAAGGGAATAGATCAGTTGACCTATTGAATTGTGAAAGTTTGTTGAAGAAATCTGAATAAAGATACTTGAACATCTTAGTAAACAAGGAGAGAAAAATCTCAAACGACAACAAAACACAAAAGTGACAAAAGTTTAAAACAAAATTCTCCAAACAATAACAGCCGCTTCAACCCTCCCCCCTCCAAAAAACAAACAAACAAACAACAACAACAACAACAAACAAACAAAAACAAAAAACCCAAAGACAAAAAACCCAAAGAACAACAACAACAACAAAACACACAGACACACACAGACACACAGACACACACACACACACACACACACACACACACACACACACACACACACACACACACACAACGACAAAACAAACAAAAAACAAAACAAAGCACAGAAAATCAAACAAAACAGAAAAAAAAAACACAAACAGCAAGAAAACCCCGAACAAACAAAACAAAACAAAAAAACAACAAAACCAAAAGTTCCTTCATTGTAATGGCCCCGTCAACAAAAAAACCCAACAAAACAACAACAACAACAACACACCTTTTTTAAAACCTAGACTTCTTTTTAATCTGCTGTAGACAGTGTCAGAGTTCTCCACCAGGAAGTAGAAATCACAATCTGCTGTAGACAGTGTCAGAGTTCTCCACCAGGAAGTAGAACTGCCCGCGGCACAGTAAATGCTTAAACTACTTTCCTAATATATGGTAAAGCGCTGGCTTTGTATTATAAAGTCATGTACATATTGGAGGATCGAGAGGTTTTCTTGACTAGTTAAGTTTTTATCACCATGTAGTAGGATATCAGTCTATTTTTCTGTGTTCGTATGGAATGTTACAGATAGTTGTGTACATTGCTGTCTACGTTGCTGACAAAGGCAAATTTATATTCCTTATAATAATTATTCTGATCGTTTTTTAATGATTCACCTGGCTCTTTCATGCGGTCAGTCACCTGGCTCTTTCATGCGGTCAGTCGCTATACACGTCAACATAGGCCTGATGTGATTACATGTGTGTGAAGTCTTCTCACTACCAATGTGATTACAGGTGTGTGAAGTGTTCTCACTACCAATGTGATTACAGGTGTGTGAAGTGTTCTCACTACCAATGTGATTACAGGTGTGTGAAGTGTTCTCACTACCAATGTGATTACAGGTGTGTGAAGTGTTCTCACCACCAATGCGATTACAGGTGTGTGAAGTCTTCTCCCTACCAATGCGATTACAGGTGTGTGAAGTCTTGTCATTACCAATGCGATTACAGGTGTGTGAAGTCTTGTCACTACCGATGTGATTACAGGTGTGTGAAGTCTTGTCACTACCGATGTGATTACAGGTGTGTGAAGTCTTGTCACTACCGATGTGATTACAGGTGTGTGAAGTCTTCTCACCACCAATGTGATTACAGGTGTGTGAAGTCTTCTCACTACCAATATGATTACAGGTGTGTGAAGTCTTCTCACCACCAATGTGATTACAGGTGTGTGAAGTCTTCTCACTACCAATGTGATTACAGGTGTGTGAAGTCTTCTCACCACCAATGTGATTACAGGTGTGTGAAGTCTTCTCACTACCAATATGATTACAGGTGTGTGAAGTCTTCTCACCACCAATGTGATTACAGGTGTGTGAAGTGTTCTCACTACCAATATGATTACAGGTGTGTGTATCACCAGGCGGCGCTGCTGGCGGACAGGATACATGTTTGTTCTCCTCCTCCTACAACCCACCTCGGCTACAAGTACAAGTATGACACACCACTGATTAATCTTTATGTCAGTTTAGACAACAAACACACACCTGTACTTTTGGCGTTGAACCCCCCCCCCTCTCTCTCTCTCTCTCTCTCTGTTTGTCTGTCTCCTCTACAGCCAGCACCTGCCCTCTTCTCTGGAATCCATAACACGGCAGACAGGTTGTAGGACCACAATGTCGAATCCGATAATGATTATACTGATGATAATAATCATAATTATACGATTATAACGATGGCACGCTGAAACTGATCGTTTTAAGGGAACACGAATATTACCATGCACTCTTTTCAGTGTCTACGAGCATCACGACATCGCACGATACTCCAGACTCCACTGTAACCTTCACTGGGATCACCAGTACTGGCAGCAATGCAGGATCCATAGTCACTACTGCCACTGATACAGGATCTACAGTCACCACTGCCACTGATGCAGGATCTACAGTCACCACAGGAACTGATACAGGATCTACAGTCAGTACTGACAGCAATACAGGATATATATTCACCACTGACGGCAATACAGGATCTACAGTCACCACTGCCACTGATACAGGATCTACAGCCACACCTTCCACTGAATCACGATCTACAGTCAATATTGACAGCAGTACTGGATCTACAGTCACTATTGCCACTGATACAGGATCTACAGTGAGTACTGACAGCAATACAGGATCTATTGTTACCACTGACGGCAATACCGGATCTACAATCACTCCTGCCTCTGATACAAGATCTACGGTCATTACTGGCAGCAATACAGTGCCTTCAGTCAGCACCGATGGCAGTAAAGAATATACTGACTCAACTGAAGCCAGTGCAGGATCTACTGTTACCACTGAAAGCAATACAGGATCTACAGCCACCATTGAAGCAAGCACAGGATCTGCTGTCACCACTGACAGCAATACAGGATCTACTGTCACCACTGACAGCAATACAGGATCTACAGACACCACTAACAGCGATACAGGATCTACAGAAACCACTGACAGCAATATAGGATCTACTGTCACCACTGACACCAATACAGGATCTACTGTCACCACTGACAGCAATACAGGATCTACTGTCACCACTGACAGCAGTACAGGATCTACTCTCACCACTGACAGTAACACAGGATCTACTGTCACCACTGACACCAATACAGGATCTACTGTCACTACTGACAGCAATACAGGATCTACTGTTACCACTGACAGCAATACAGGATCTACAGTACCCACTGACAGCAATACAGGATCTACTGTTACCACTGACAGCAATATAGGATCTACTGTTACCACTGACAGCAATACAGGATCTACTGTCAACACTGACAGCAATACAGGATCTACTGTCACCACTGACAGCAATACAGGATCTACTGTTACCACTGACAGCAATACAGGATCTACTGTCACCACTAACAGCAATACAGGATCTACTGTCACCACTGATAGCAATACAGGATCTACTGTCACCACTGACAGCAATACAGGATCTACTGTCACCACTGACACCAATACAGGATCTACTGTCACTACTGACAGCAATACAGGATCTACTGTACCCACTGACACCAATACAGGATCTACTGTCACCACTGACAGCAATACAGGATCTGCTGTCACCACTAACAGCAATACAGTATCTACTGTCACCACTGACAGCAATACAGGATCTACTGTCACCTCTGACAGCAATACTGGATCTACTGTCACCACTGACAGCAATACAGGATCTGCTGTCACCATTTACAGCAATGCAGGATCTACTGTCACCACTAACAGCAATGCAGGATCTACTGTCACCACTGACAGCAATACAGGATCTACTGTCACCACTGACAGCGATACAGGATCTACAGAAACCACTGACATCAATATAGGATCTACAGTACCCGTTGACAGCAATACAGGATCTACTGTCACCACTGACAGCGATACAGGATCTACAGTACCCACTGACATCAATATAGGATCTACAGTACCCGTTGACAGCAATACAGGATCTACTGTCACTACTGACAGCAATACAGGATCTACAGTACCCACTGACAGCAATAAAAGATCTACTGTCACCACTGACACCAATACAGGATCTACTGTCACCACTGACAGCAATACAGGATCTGCTGTCACCACTGACAGCAATACAGGATCTACAGTACCCACTGACAGCAATACAGGATCTACTGTCACCACTGACACCAATACAGGATCTACAGTACCCACTGACAGCAATACAGGATCTACCGTCACCACTGACGCCAATACAGGATCTACTGTCACCACTGACAGCAATACAGGATCTACTGTCACCACTGACACCAATACAGGATCTACTGTCACCACTGACACCAATACAGGATCTACTGTTACCACTGACACCAATACAGGATCTACTGTCACCACTGACAGCAGTACAGGATCTACTGTCACCACTGACAGCAGTACAGGATCTACTGTCACCACTGACAGCAATACAGGATCTACAGTACCCACTGACAGCAATACAGGATCTACAGTACCCACTGACAGCAATACAGGATCTACTGTCACCACTGACACCAATACAGGATCTACTGTCACCACTGACAGCAATACAGGATCTACTGTCACCACTGACAGCAATACAGGATCTACAGTACCCACTGACAGCAATACAGGATCTACTGTCACTACTGACACCAATACAGGATCTACTGTCACCACTGACAGCAATACAGGATCTACTGTTACCACTGACACCAATACAGGATCTACTGTCACCACTGACAGCAATACAGGATCTACTGTCACCACTGACAGCAATACAGGATCTACTGTCACCACTGACAGCAATACAGGATCTACTGTCACCACTGACACCAATACAGGATCTACAGTACCCACTGACAGCAATACAGGATCTACCGTCACCACTGACACCAATACAGGATCTACAGTAACCACTGACAGCGATACAGGATCTACAGAAACCACTGATATCAATATAGGATCTACAGTACCCGTTGACAGCAACACAGGATCTACAGTACCCACTGACAGCAATACAGGATCTACTGTCACCACTGACAGCAATACAGGATCTACTGTCACCACTGACACCAATACAGGATCTACTGTCACCACTGACAGCAATACAGGATCTACTGTACCCACTGACACCAATACAGGATCTACTGTTACCACTGACAGCAATACAGGATCTACTGTTACCACTGACAGCAATACAGGATCTACTGTCACCACTGACACCAATACAGGATCTACTGTCACCACTGACAGCAATACAGGATCTACTGTCACCACTGACACCAATACAGGATCTACAGTAACCACTGACAGCGATACAGGATCTACAGAAACCACTGATATCAATATAGGATTTACAGTACCCGTTGACAGCAATACAGGATCTACAGTACCCACTGACAGCAATACAGGATCTACTGTCACCACTGACAGCAATACAGGATCTACTGTCACCACTGACAGGACTACAGAATCTACAGTAACCACTGAGAGGAATACGGGATCTACAATCACCACTGACGGCAATACAGAATCCATTGCCACCACTGAATCCATTGTCACCACTGATGCTGATACAAGGTCTGCTGTCACCGCTGACAGCAGTATAGGATCTACAATCAGCACTGACAGCAATATAGGATCTACAGTCAGCACTGCCACTGATACAGGATCTCCAGTTAGCACTGACAGCAATACAGGATCAACTTTCAGCACTGATAGCAATACAGGATCAGCTGTCAGCACTGACAGCAACACAGGGTCTGACGTTAGCGCTGACAACAACTTAGGGTCTACAGTCAGCATGGGACCTGACTTCACTACTGAAACCAACACAGGACAAGACTTTACCATTGAAACCAGTACAAGACCTGACTTCACCACCGAAACCACTTCAGGATCTGACTTCACCATTGACAACACTACAGTTCCTGACATCACTACAGAATCTGTCTACGCCACACAAACCATTACAGCACCTAACGTCACCACAAAAACCAGTACACCACATGACTTCACCGCTGAAACTAGCACAGGTCTTGACTTCACTACTGAATTCAGTACAGGACGTGACTTCACTACTGAAAACAGTGCAAGGCCTACTGAAACTACTACAGGACCTGACTTCACCACAGAAACCAGTACAGGGCCTGACTTCAACACTGAAACCAGTACAAGATATGACTTCACCGCTGAAATTACTACTGGGCCTGACTTTACCGCTGAAACGGGTAGAGGACCTAATTTAACTACAGAAACCAGTAGAGGACCTGATTTCAACACTGAAACCAGTACAAGATCTGACTTCACCACTCAAACCACTACAGGGTCTGACTTCACCACTGAAACCAGTACACGATCTGACCTCAACACTGAAACCAGTACAGGACCTGACTTCACCAAAGAAACCAGCACAGGGCCTGACTTTAACACAGAAACCAGTGCAATGCCTGATTCCACATTTGAAACGAGTACAATGCCTGGCTTTACCACTGAAACAAGCAGAGGGCCTGACTTCACCACAGAAGCCAGTACAAGACCTGACTTCACATCTGAAATGAGTACAAGATCTGACTTCACTACTGAAACCAGTACAGGGCCTGACTTCACCACTCAAACCAGTACAGGATCTTACTTCACCACAGAAACCAGTAAAAGATCTGAATTCAATACAGAAACCACTACTGGGCCTGACTTCACCACTGAAATGAGTACAATTAGATTTGACTTCACCACAAAAGCCAGTACAGGGCCTGACGTCACTACAGAAACCACCACAGGGTCTGACTTCACCACTGAAACCACCACAGGGCCTGACTTCACCACTGAAGCGAGTACAATTAGATCTGACTTCACAGAAACCAGTACAAGATCTGACCGCACCGGTAAAACCAGTACAGGACCTGACTTCACCACTGAAACCAGTACAATATCTGACGTTAGCACTGAAACCATTACAAGATCTGACTTCACCACTGAAACCAGTACAGGACTTGACTTCACAACTGACATCAGTACAGGAACTATGGAAGTTTCTACCACTGCAGGTGGTCTTACGACAAGAGAAGTCCTCACCACAAGAATGTCAACAACAGAACTTCCAACAACCGATGCCATTTTGACAACAGTACTGAATTCTAGTACAGACGCTCAGACAACAGACAGCGCGGTCTTTACAACAAATGGCGTTACTACAGCTGACGCCTCTACTACAGCACGAGACATTACTACAGAAAACATCACTACACCAGCCACGCGTGTGAACGTCAGCACTACACCAGCCACGCGTGTGAACGTCAGCACTACACCAGCCACGCGTGTGAACGTCAGCACTACACCAGCCACGCGTGTGAACGTCAGCACTACACCAGCCACGCGTGTGAACGTCAGCACTACAACTGAAATGTCCAACACAACACAAGCTGAAGATGCAACAGAAGTGTTCACTACAACACAAATCGACACAACCGTAGGAAGTACAGCAACTGACGCTATTAGCACAATTGTCGATACAACAGAGATCCTGACGACAAGACAAGTGTTGACTACACTAGAAAGCACCACGACCACCAGTGTTCCCTTGTGTGGTAACCAGGTATTGACAGGGGGATCTGGACACTTCACGTCACCAGGTTACCCCACGCTCATTAGTGACGCAACTTCCTGTGTATGGATCATTAAGGCCGGCAACTCCTACAGCAATATCCGGCTGACATTTAGCAACATCACTACCGAGGAGAGGCAGTGCCGCAGTAACCACATTCAGGTAACACACACACACACACACACACACACACACACACACACACACACACACACACACACACACACACTGGCAAACACACACACACACACACACACACACACACACACACACACACACACACTGGCACACACACACACACACACACACACACACACACACACACACACACACACACACACACACACACACACACACACACACACACACACACTGGCACACACACACTGGCACACACACACACACACACACACACACACACACAAGAGCCAGCCTCCCCACACTAAATAACCAAACGAGCCGCCAGCATAAAACGAACGGATTTTTTAAAATTAGGGGTACTGTGCAGTACATCAAGTTTTGTGATATGACATATAGGCTAGTCAAATTGCTGAACAAGGTAGAACAAATTTGATCCTAACTTTTTATTACAGATTTCAGTAGAACACAGACCTCTAATGCTGTGGTGGTCTCCGTGAATTTTTTCTCCGTCCGCGTCACCGTTAAAAACGACCGTTTATCTTGCCATTTTCACTATATGAGCCCTATAAATGGGCTTTTGAGGGTGTGCACAAAGTATGCGTGTTTGCGGGTACAAAAATGCGCAGAACTCCACTCTAAATACGGTTACTGTTAGACAAGACATGCATTGTTGACATACTGAAATTTTACCCCAATCAGAATGATGCTTCCTGGGTAATTGCGGAAATTAGTTTGACCGTTGATTCAAAGGACCCTGTAAAACGGCTGTATTTCATGCTTGTTCACTTATCAGGTCACTGCAGTTGACATGTATCGCGGAAAACATTTACGAACATTGAACAGTTCAGTCAGAAAACGCTTCTTTGGTGTTGTGACGTTCCCTTGCCACCGCATGTGCAGGTACGTATGAAATATGATATCCAAGTGAGCACTTTTTTCGGTAGCGATATTTTGGGGGTGTACTTATTAAAGTAGTTGCTGCGTTGTGAGTAGTGAACGGGTTTTCTCAAAGAGCAGTGCACACTCAATAATAGTATCCCAGTTGTGTCATATCATAAGTTCATTGAAATCGCTATTGTACTTTTGTCACAAACAGCCATCGAAAGTGCAACCTGTTTAATAATGGCTGAATATGCGTAATGATGGGAGTAGGGACACTTGATTGGTTGCTGTGATAAGGTGTATCCGCGAAAACAAGTATAATTTCATGCAAATATTCGGGCACATGCTCGGTGTTTCAGAATTATCTTCCGGAACTTGAATGAGAGATTCATTGCTTATAGATGGCCGTTAATTGAAGCTATCAGTTCCCTATATGGGCTGAAAGCGGTGCTTACCAAAGAGCCTGCCATAATTGCTACGCTTGAATCATTTTCTTTTTATACATTTGTCTTAGTGAAAAAGACAATGACTGGTCGTATGAAGAAAGATCCGTGAATCTAAACAAGCGCGTCTTCTTTACAGCGGTCATTATTTTTACCCATTGTTTCCATTTCCTTCATTACATGCTGCGTGGGGGGTAGGTTTATATTTTGCTGCTAGCAGCCACCAATTTTAACTTGTCATTGTTTTACATACTGGGAAAAGTAGAGTGGACCCAGAAGAAGGAAAACGTGCATCAAACATCAAATTTCATGAACTCTTCAATGCTTGAAATAGGTGACTTAAAATACTTTTTTCTAATTACACAGAGCATTAACCACTACGGGGGTAGGTTACCAAGTATCCTGATATGACGGCCACAGTGTACACAGCGTATTTTGTTATTTACCAGCTTTTAGAGGAGAGGCTTGGCACTTACGTGTTACTAGCCCATCCACTATGTCCCTTTGGCTGTGAGTGGTAATGAGGGGAATCCGTATTGTGATTGGGTACAATATTGACAGTACACAGCAAAGATTACAAATGTCGCCGCTGCAGCAGGTATTAATCACAAACCTCAAGTTTGACTACTGGATCTGTTAGACCAAACACCCTGTGGTGGTCCAAGGAAATGACCAGAAATTTACCTGTAGCAGCCCGAGGATATCAAAATGTCTATTTTATATATAGACGCCCATTCATTCACTAATGGGGACCGGGCTGACATATAATGCTGCTGCAACTGCTACGCTTGACAGATCATGTGCAGACGTACATCATGATTTAAGGAAATGGTCTAGCATCACGAAAATACTATTTTAAAGATACCCCTCCGCTTAAAATTGTATCGCACTAAGAAAATGTCGGACATTTTCATTAATTCCTGTTTTTGAGGTACAGGTAAGGAAATCAGGCAAAATTAATTTAAGCTTCAAGTAAAATAACATTTCGCAAATGCCAATAAAAAAAACAAAAAAACAATCGACGCCAAAGAAAATCTGTGAAATCTCTTTTATTTTCAACGTGTTTTTCCTTGGGAACAAACGCCGTTAAGTTGGCCTTTTTGGGCATTTTCACATGTAGGAATGCAAATCAGTACTTGCAAAGTGCAATGGAAATTATGTAGAGCACAACCTCAAGTCTATAGTAGTATGTGGCTGAATTCATTTCAAGTGTTATGAGGTATGTTAATCACACGGCAAACATGTTTTCAAGGTCAAGGTCATTGGTTTGTCTATTTACTCCAAAACATTTTACTTCATCGCTCAGAATAAGTATTTTGGTGCTGCTCACTTTTGTCCCCGTGATTTGATGAGTTCACAGCATCCTGTTCCCAGACCAGCTTTTGGTAGAGGGCTATAGAACGTTGTGGTGAATGTAGTTGCGTGTTTTTGGGTTTTTTTGTTTTTTTTTTAGCCTTTTCACCTAAAAGGAGGTGTGTGTGTGTGTGTGTGTGTGTGTGTGTGTGTGTGTGTGTGTGTGTGTGTGTGTGTGTGTGTGTGTGTGTGTGTGTGAGCTGTTTTAGAGGTTTCATAGATGGTTGTGCTTTCCTGTGTATAGATTATGTGTATGTTGCACAAATATCTTCTGTCGTATCGTTCTGTGTATAATTATGTGGTCCTGGTTTGTTGGTTTTTTTGGGTTTTTTTTTTTTTGTATCTTCCATACCCCAAAAAGGGAAAAAGGAAAATAAGATCTTGAATCTTGAGACATGGGGCACCATCCCAAGAATACAAAACAGGCCACCGGCCACAGGCCGTTTTCGACACCACGAAGGGTCATCCGCCATATTGATCTTGTGATGGCGTTTCTGTGTCCATGTGCATTGGAATTAATAACTATGGCGGACTGAACATTTGTGTTTTTAGAAAACGTTCTTGCCAGAAAAACTGACTTGCTGACGATGAACTTTTCAGTGATTTTCAGGTTAGCCTGAACAGAAAAGAAATTCGCATTCCTTTCTTTCGTTGCTCAGTATATACGTGAATAGATATAACAACAATAATAATAATGATAATTATACTACTACTACCGCTACTACTACTAATAATACTAATGGGGGTGGGGAGGGGAGGGGGGCGTCCAGTTTTTCATGTTTGAATTTCGTCCAAACAAAATGGTTTTCGTAAACTTGAGTTTAGACTGGTTCGTTCCGCGTTATTTTCAGTAAACCAACTTCTTTGTGTCGTTGGAAGAATAATGACAATGGATTGAACAACTCAAACGGTCAGGTCCTGATTTACAGACACGTCGCCTTGCACGGTCTGATGAACATTAGTGTTAGTCGGGTAGGGCTTAATGACCTGGTCCAACCAACGTCATTACCAGATCTGCTACCTGTGCACTGGGATAGACCTTCGTGTGTTTACTGTCCTTCTGGGTGTCCTTGCCACCCGGATTTGTAATGTGAATACCATGAACCTCCCCAGCTATACCCGACACCCTCCCCTCAACCCCGTTAAATTTGTTTTAGCTGTAGCAATGAAAGCTGCGTAAGAAACACATACATCGTTACTGACGCGTAACGCGTAATACCATTCACTTGACTTGCAAGATCCCAGAATCGCACGTATAGCGTAGGGCATTCAAGTCTTTGAAAATGTACCCTCTACTCTACTATATTCTACCCCACAGGGTGAGACCTATTCATTTTTGTGCTGGCCTTTTCCTCGTTGTTCCGTCTTTGACATCACCCATGGTGGAAGTGGACGTTAAATTCCCAAACGACCATCGTGCCCCATAGCACTATTGCGTTTTTGACAAATATTTTTGCTGTTTTTGTTGTTGTTGTTGTTGTTTTTTTTTTTCTCCTCTTCTCCGAAGGTTCTTGTTATCGAAACCGGCATTTCACGGCTACACATGAACCACTAGGCGCCTAGTTTGCATTTGATACCACGAGACAGGTTCATGTGTAGCCGTGAAATGCCGGGACGGAGCCGCATGCCACGCCTTCTGTCAAACATATCCCGATCTTAACCAGGCCCGGGAACAGCGGCCTCTGCGGTGGCGGTCGTGTAATCATCCACATCATAAGATGTGTCATCCCATTGGAAGCACCCTTAAAATGACACCCTTGACGTGTGTGAGTCTCGGCTGTGTGGCAACAGCCTCCCCATTGGGCTCATAGCACACCCGCTTCGGGTAGGAGCCGAACTAGGTAGGAAAAATCCCGCTTGCCTCGGCTGGGACTCGAACCCAGGTCTCCCGGCCCATGGTCCGAAGTGGTAACCACTACACCGCAGGGCCGGTAACAAAATCAAAATTAACGGTCTCCTGGGGCAGGGTCACTCTGATCTATTGCATACATTCATACATATCTCCCAGTTACTGTCTTAGGTGCAGTCTTGTAACTAAACCTCGTGTGTGTTCGTCTTTGGCATTTTAAAAAGCTGGTGTGCGTGCGTGCGTGCGTGCGTGCGTGCGTGCGTGCGTGCGTGCGTGCGTGCGTGCGTGCGTGCGTGCGTGCGTGTGTGTGTGTGTGTGTGTGTGTGTGTGTGTGTGTGTGTGTGTGTGTGTGTGTGTGCGTGCGTGCGTGCGCGCGCGCGCGCGCGCGCAATACAAGCTTAAATAAGCTGGCGGCCCAAAGTCATCTTGTCACTGCGTTGGTCTGCTGTAAATCGTCTCCATTGTTTTCATTGTCTGTGTCGGCGCCACGTTGTCCCAAGTAAACGTAAGATGAGCCATCTAACTTGGCGGTTGAATAAAACACCGAGTCCAATACACGCAACTGGCAGTCATTCTCGACTGAGCAATGATAAAGAGCGCCACCTGACGGATTTTATATTTTGAATCTCATTAATTACACGGGACAGTAACGAGAAAGACATTCAGGGATTCATATTAAACTTGCTGGGTACCCAAACCATGCAGACCTTTACTAGAGGTCACCAGAAAGGCATTCTTATCAATGCATATAAGGCAAATGTTATGCCAAAAGTTGTATTTACAAAATTTTCACCCAGTCTCTATGACCTTTACCCCCAAGGTCAAGGTCACCAAAGTTGTAGACAAGAAATCTTCTCATACGAACATCGTTTGTGCTAATTTTGTTTTGCCTGGTGCTTGTGACTGCTTGTTCTTTTGCTTATTCTGACAGAGCGATGAAATAAAATGTTTGGGAGTAAACAGACGAACCGATGACCTTGACCTTGTAAACATGTTTGCCGTGTGAGTAACATACGTCATAACACTTGAAATGAATTCAGCCACTTACTACTGTAGACTTGAGGTTGTGTTCTACATACTTTCCATCACACTTTGCAAGTAATGTATGCCAGTAATTTTCATTCGTAAATTTGAGAATGTCCAAAAAAGGCAAAAATAACGGCGTTTGTTCCCAAGGAAGAACACGTTGAAAATAAAAGAGATTTCACAGATTTACTTTTGTGTCTATTGTTTTTTATTTGCATTCGCGTAATATTATTTTACTTGAAGTTTCATATTAAGTTTGTCTAATTTCTGTACCTGTACCTTAAAACAAAAATTAATGAAAATGTCCGACAATTTCTGAGTGCGTTTGAATTTGAGGCAAAAAGGTATACTTAACATAGTATTTTAGGGATGCTGGACCATTTCTCTAAAGCATGATGTGCGTCTGCACATGATCTGTCGAGCGTAGCAGCTGCAGCAGCGTAATGTGTCAGCCCGATCCCCATCAGTAAGAGAATTGGCGTCTATATGGAAAAAGGAAGATTTGATAACCGAGAGCCCCTACAGGCAAATCTGTTGTCATTTCGTTGGACCACCGCAGGGTGTTTGGCCTAACATATCCAGTAGTCAAAGTTGAAGTGTGTGCACAATACCTGCTGCAGCGGCGTCATTTGTAATCTTTGCTGTGTATAGTCAAGTTTTGAACCCAACCACAATATGGATTCCCCTCATTACCACTCACAGCCAAAGGGACATAGTGGATGGGTTAGTAACACGTATGTGCCAAGCCTCTCCTCTAAAAGTTGGTAAATAACAAAAAACGCTGTGTACACTGTGGCCGTCATATCTGGCTACTTGGTAAGTGACTCCCGTACCAGTTAATGCTCTGTTTAATTAGAAAACGGTATTTTATTTTAAGTCACCTATTTCAAGCATTGAAGAGTTCATGAAATTTGATGTGGGATGCACGTTTTCCTTCATCGGGAATCACTCTACTTTTTTCCAATATGCAAAACAATGACAAGTTAAAATTGGTGGCTGCTAGCAGCAAAATATAAACCTACCCCCCACACAGCATGTAATGAAGGAAATGGAAAAAAAATGGGTAAAAATAATGACCGCTGTAAAGAAGACGTGCTTGTTTAATATATTCACGGATCTTTCTTCATACGACTTGTCATTGTTTTTTTGTTTTTTTTCCACCAAGACAAATGTATCAAAAGAAATTGAATCAAGTGTAGCAATTATGGCAGGCTCTTTGGTAAGCACCGCTTTCAGCCCATATAGGGAACTGCTTCAATTAACGGCCGTCTATAAGCAATGAATCTCTCAAACAAGTTCAGGGAGATAATTCTGAAACACCGAGCATGTGCCCGAATATTTGCATGAAATTATACTTGTTTTCGCGGATACACCTTATCACAGCAACCAATCAAGTGTCCCTACTCCCATCATTTCGCATATTCAGCCATTATTAAACAGGTTGCACTTTCGATGGCTGTTTGTGACAAAAGTACAATAGCGATTTCAATGAACTTATGATATGACACAACTGGGATACTATTCTTGAGTGTGCACTGCTCTTTGAGAAAACCCGTTCACTACTCACAACGCAGCAACTACTTTAATAAGTACACCCCCGAAATATCGCTACCGAAAAAAGTGCTCACTTGGATATCATATTTCATACGTACCTGCACATGCGGTGGCAAGGGAACGTCACAACACCAAAGAAGCGTTTTCTGACTGAACTGTTCAATGTTCGTAAATGTTTTCCGCGATACATGTCAACTGCAGTGACCTGATAAGTGAACAAGCATGAAATACAGCCGTTTTACAGGGTCCTTTGAATCAACGGTCAAACTAATTTCCGCAATTACCCAGGAAGCATCATTCTGATTGGGGTAAAATTTCAGTATGTCAACAATGCATGTCTTGTCCAACAGTAACCGTATTTAGAGTGGAGTTCTGCGCATTTCTGTACCCGCAAACACGCATACTTTGTGCACACCCTCAAAAGCCCATTTATAGGGCTCATATAGTGAAAATGGCAAGATAAACGGTCGTTTTTAACGGTGACGCGGACGGAGAAAAAATTCACGGGGCATTAGGGGCCTGTGCTCTACTGATTTCTGTAATAAAAAGTTAGGATCAATTTTTTTCTACCTTCCGCTATATTAAAAGCCTAATTAGACTAGCCTAATAGTAAAGTATTACAAAAGGGGAACAGTGAAGTGTCAGGTTTTGTGGCGTTTCCAGGTGATTGACGGCGAGAGCATGTCGGGAGTAGTGCTGGCCGAGTTCTGTGGAACGGGAAATCCCGATCCCATAACGTCCAGTGGCTCCAGTTTGCGCGTGACGCTGGTGTCCACTGCTGATGCTATTGGCAACGGATTCAACGCTTCCTGGACGACAGGTACGATCATTACTTCTCTGGAGGTCATAGCAACAAGACTTACTCCCCTTGAGACACTTGATCGCCACTTCCGGTGATGTGAGGGATAAACCAAACCTTGGGCATTACAATTCCATTTCAACTAACTTCAATATTTTTGTCACGTGATGCACATGTCTGATGCACATGTCTGTTTTGACAGTTGTAGCTGGATAATGACCGACACTCTGGAGAGCTGCAGACTGACACTTTGGCTGGTTTAGTGAATGATTCAATACTCGTATAGTATTATTAGCGATGT
This sequence comes from Batillaria attramentaria, assembly GCA_018292915.2. Lineage (NCBI taxonomy): Eukaryota > Metazoa > Mollusca > Gastropoda > Batillariidae > Batillaria > Batillaria attramentaria. The sequence continues at coordinate 1,722,348 of JACVVK020000074.1, forward strand.
CTTAGTCGTGGTCAGTTGTCATGCCTTGTGTCACGTGTCATGTGCCCTACGTGCTTCCCTGTGTGTACAGTGTGTCAGAAGTTCTTGACGGACGAGTCGGGTCAGATCCAGCCTCCAGGTCATCCTAACGAGTACCCACCCGGGGTGGACTGT
>JACVVK020000074.1:1727500-1905000 GCA_018292915.2 Batillaria attramentaria
TGTGTGTGTGTGTGTGTGTGTGTGTGTGTGTGTGTGTGTGTGTGTGTGTGTGTGTGTGTGTGTGTGTGTGTGTGTGTGTGTGTGTAGATCGGGTCTAACGGACTAGTATCGTTTGGATCTCGCTACATCTACCCCTACCTGAGCTGGAGCAACAAGGTAGTGTGTGTCTACGCCTCCTACATTGACGTCACTAACTCACACGGAGGTAAAGCGTCACATTGGCTTGGGTTTTCACATTTCTCTGTTTCTGTGCTGGAGCTGTTTATTTTCTACTGTAAACACATATATACAGGTGTACACGCGGCATGTTTGTATTATGACTGAAATTCCAGCTTGGTAATTAGAAGCAGACCTACGTAATCTGGACCATAAACACTTGTCCGTTTTTTAATACAAACAACAGCGCCTGTTCAGTTGATATAAATTGTGATTTGTGAACATAACAAATCAGCAAGTGGAGATTGGCACAGTTCACTTCCTTGCAGCGTCCACTCAAATATTGTTTTGTAAACAGTTTAGTAACTGCCGGCAGTACGAAAAGCAATGGTATACTCAGACATTTCGTAGTGCTCTGTTTGTGTGTGTGTGTGTGTGTGTGTGTGTGTGTGTGTGTGTGTGTGTGTGTGTGTGTGTGTGTGTACAGGTGTGTACTACCAGGTGTATAACGGTGAGGGAGATAGGGATGAAGAAGTGTTGACCAAAGCTACAGACGAGGTGCGGGAATTCACTGAGTCAGACACCTTCCAAGCCAGTCTCGTGCTCGTAGTCACGTGGGATCGCGTGCAGCAGCGTGACTACTATTACTACTATTACCGGTACAACAGCCAACAGGTATACCTGAGTCTTGCATTGTCATTCGTTGAGGGTGGATGGGGTGGGTGTTTGGGAATTTAACGTCCTTTTCAATCCCATATGGGTGATATCAAAGACGGGGCAGCGCGAAACGCGAAAGGAGCCAGCACAAATAATTATTTGGCCCCAGCTGGGATTCGAACTCACGACCCGAGCATTGAAAGTCCAACGCTCTACCACTCGGCTATCCCGGCTCCCCGAAGCGTTGAGGTGTTGAGGTGACAAATGCATAGTCATACACCTGTCTTTAACATATACTGATGTCAAAACACCACCACCACCACCACCACCACCAACAACAACAATAACACCCATAAGAAGAGAGTCTGTATAGCCTGACTGTTTAATTCTCTCCTTTTTCTGTCCAAGGCATTGTCGGGAGAGGCGACATTCCAGGCAGCGTTCATTAGTGACGGTAGTTCGTCTCACGTGCTTGTATATCACAAACATGGCGCCATGGGCTGGCGAAACACGCGCCGCTGGCCTTACGTCATCATGGGCGTGTCCCTGGGTGCTGGCAATCAGGAGAACGTCAAACAGTCCGTGTACTCCTATACTGAGGAGGCGTACTCTATTGACAAAGTGAAGGGGAACACAGGTAGGGTACAGGCTTCCTTCTGTCTGTATAATTAAGAGAGAGAGAGAGAGAGAGAGAGAGAGAGAGAGAGAGAGAGAACTTATTCCTTTTGTTGTTCCTGTGACCAGGTCACGTGGGTATGTGGCTGTACACCCTAGGGGAGAGAATCCAGAATCCCCAACAGGCGTGTAACGCGTGGTACAACAAGAACCGGAAGTTGGCAGCTGAACGTTCAGCAGGTTTTCAACGTCTTCCACAGTGTCCATGTTCACTCCGCGACGCGTGGAGACGCGCCAGGTTCACGTGGTCATGGAGTCGCTATGACAACGAAAACAGATTCTCTTGCTACAGGCTGAGTAGGTCTGCCAGCCGCCGAGTGGCTCCCTTTGGCAAGGTGGGTAGATTGTGGGTAGATTCAGATAGGTTGTGTATGTCCGTCACACACACACACACACACACACACACACACACACACACACACACACACACACACACACACACACATACACACACACACACACACACACGCACGCACGCACGCACGCACGCACAGACTGATTTCTGCCCATCACGTCACGTGACATTACAGGAGTGTTGCTATTCGTGGGATTGGAGTAACCAACAAACCTACATGAAGCTGATAGTGGACCCGCCATTTGCCGGAGGAGCTCAGGCTTACAACCCTGTCTCCTATAGTAACAGAGATCTGCATCAGCAGGAGGACAGAACTCCACACGACTGGTGTTGCCACCAGGCGGCGTCACACAGGTTTTGCCGGAAGTACTACGAGCTCCGACCCATCGGCGAATGTCGCGCCAACATCCCTTTCACATTCTGTAAGTGTCACGTTCTGTAAATGTCACGTTCTTTAAGTGTCTCGGTCTGTAAGTGTCACGGTCTGTAAGTGTCATGTCTTGTTAGTGGCACGTCTTGTAATTGTCACGTTCTGTAACACGTTCTGTGAGTGTCACGTCCTGTGAGCGTCACGTTCTGTAAGTGTCACGTTCTGTGTCACGTTCTGTAAGTGTTGCGCTCTGTGTCACGTTTTTTTAAGTCTCACGTTGTGTAAGTGTCACGGTCTGTTTCATGTTTCGTAAATGTGACAATGTGTAAGTGTCACGTTCTGTGTGCGTCACACCTGTAACTTAGGTTTTTTTTAAAACTAATATTTACAGTGTCTTGTGGTTTGTGTGGTCGTATTCATGTTAAAGAACATTGTGGGTCTCAGTGGTCTGACTCAGACTAGTTTACCTTAGTTTACTTGGAAATAAATAAGAAAACAGTGGTAACGCGCTGACTGATTTTACCAAGTTACTGATCCCACTTGATTTGTCAGGTGTGAAGAAAATACGAATCAACAAAGTCAGACATGCTGAATGTCTTCCTGATGAATGTGTGACACAAGACTGCAGAATTATACCGTTGATAAATCAACAATTATCACCTAATTAATACTGTTAGTACAGATCCCACCCTTGGGTCGTATCGGGCGAACTGTACCTACACAATTCGTGTGGTTCGCCTGCTTGGCTGGGTTTAGGGTTAGATTTAGGGTTAAGGGTCGGTTTAGGTTTTGGGTTGGTGTTACCATGTGGTACTGGTGTTACCATGTGGTACTGGTGTTACCATGTGCTACTGGTGTTACCATGTGCTACTGGTGTTACCATGTGGTACTGGTGTTACCATGTGCTGCTGGTGTAATCGCTACGTTGTTTGGACGCTCGTAATGTATTTACACGGGGTTCAGATGGCACAAGGGAGCGAACTGCCTTAATCAAGACTGGTGCCATCACACGCGTACCGGGAAAATGTAACATAACTCTGTCACTTTCATGACAGCCTGGATGTTCGGCGATCCTCACATAGAAACACTGGACGGCCGTCAGTACACGTTCAACGGACTGGGCGAGTACACTCTGGTCACCTTCACCAACTTCACCCTTCAAGGTCGTACGGCTTTAGCTAAGACAGACAGCGGAACACCGACCAACGCAACCGTGTTCACGGCGTTCGGAGCTGAGGAGAACAACATCCGGGTGTTTGTTGGACTCGACCCCAGTACTAATAACAGTGCGTGTTTAATACAACCACAACACAAACAAACAGACAAACAAACAGACAAACAAACAAACAAACAGTGGGTGTTCCGTACTTTATTTTACCCTATCAGTGTTCATTAAATTACATTATTTTGTAAATATGAATAAATTCTTCGACCTATGATCTTATGCAACTGATAGAAAAACAGAATGTTCACCGTGTACCATTGTACGTGTATATTGTATGAGTAATTTTGATATCGGTTTTCTTTTTCAAAAGAGGGGGGAGGGAGTAAAATAAACGTGTTTGAGTAAATGATATTGATATTGTTATTAAAACGGCCTTGATTCAGTATTCTCTGTATCTACCTAGCGATGGAGATCTACGCTAACGGGACGGACTATAGTCTACGATTCCGACAAGAGGAAGATTTGGAAGTGGACACGGATGACTTCACTCTGGTCAGAGACAACAACAGTCTGGTCGTCGCTTTTCCCTCACGTAGGATTTCCTTTCAGACTTTCCCCCTGCTCTCGACATTACCTTGTCTCACTTATATTACAAAGTACTGGCTGAACTAATGCGACTGAAACAATATTATGATGGGCATTTCGTGCAAGGTTTTCCATGTAGCCTAGTTTTCCATGTAGCCTAGTGTTTCCATGTAGCCTAGTGTTTTCCATGTAGCCTAGTGTTTTCCATGTAGCCTAGTGCAAAAGTAAATAAAATGTTTCCATTATTATTTTCAATTTCTTGCGTGGAAGTGTCGTGGTATGTTACTGTCACTCTCAGACTTCAAGTGTCGTGGTATGTTGCTGTCACTCTCAGACTTCAAGTGTCGTGGTATGTTACTGTCACTCTCAGACTTCAAGTGTCGTGGTATGTTGCTGTCACTCTCAGACTTCAAGTGTCGTGGTATGTTGCTGTCACTCTCAGACTTCAAGTGTCGTGGTATGTTGCTGTCACTCTCAGACTTCAAGTGTCGTGGTATGTTGCTGTCACTCTCAGACTTCAAGTGTCGTGGTATGTTGCTGTCACTCTCAGACTTCAAGTGTCGTGGTATGTTGCTGTCACTCTCAGACTTCAAGTGTCGTGGTATGTTGCTGTCACTCTCAGACTTCAAGTGTCGTGGTATGTTGCTGTCACTCTCAGACTTCAAGTGTCGTGGTATGTTGCTGTCACTCTCAGACTTCAAGTGTCGTGGTATGTTGCTGTCACTCTCAGACTTCAAGTGTCGTGGTATGTTGCTGTCACTCTCAGACTTCAAGTGTCGTGGTATGTTGCTGTCACTCTCAGACTTCAAGTGTCGTGGTATGTTGCTGTCACTCTCAGACTTCAAGTGTCGTGGTATGTTGCTGTCACTCTCAGACTTCAAGTGTCGTGGTATGTTACTGTCACTCTCAGACTTCAAGTGTCGTGGTATATTACTGTTTAGGCGCATTGAGTTTTATTTAAAGAAATGCGCCCTAGAAATACCATTTATTATTATTATTATTATTATTACTGTCACTCTCAGACTTCAAGTGTTATTCGTGAAGTGTCTGATCAGCCCTCAACAGGAGTAGAGAAGTCTGCAGGTATGTTTACAATCAGAAATGCAGCACGATCATGTGGCGTCTTGTGTCCGTTGTACAGAGACCAGTCTCCGTGTGTCTGTTGTACAGAGATCAGTCTCCGTGTGTCTGTTGTACAGAGATCAGTCTCCGTGTGTCTGTTGTACAGAGATCAGTCTCCGTGTGTCTGTTGTACAGAGATCAGTCTCCGTGTGTCTGTGGGCTTCAAGTCCCTGGACATCTCAGTCACTATACCGGAAGAGTTCAAAGGTCAGACCACCGGACTTCTGGGTAATTTCAACGGGAACGACGAGGACGACTTCCGGTTACCGGACGGTACAGTGCTGGCCAACAACCTGACGGAAAGACAGCTGTACGAGCAGTTCGGCAGAAAATGTAAGTGGTCATTGACTACGTCACTGGTGACGTAATGGTCATAGTGTTACTCACTGCTTTACGTCACATCCTGTCGCCCACATGTTGAACGTCTGTCAGGTGACATTAACATTTTTCGTACCTAATTGTTTTTAATAATGAATGTAAAACGTTAGAGTACCCGCAAAACGTATTCGCTCTATCAGCATATTACTCAGTGTACTGGTGTTGCACTAAGGACCTTCGAGGTTTGGCAAAGACACAGACAACTTGATATACATTCAGCAGACGTCAGAACATAGCTGTGTTACATGATTGTAAAGTTCAACTACTGCACGATTGTCACGTGCAAGGGGCCGTCACGGACACAACATCAGTCATGCGTTACGAAAAGAGGACAGGACCAGCTGACTACGCAAACCCCGACTTCATCCCACTCTTCTTAGACGAGCAGCCCGCTGACGTGAGACAGGCGGCGGAGAACCAGTGTGGAGGCAGCGCTAATTTAGCGTGTATCTATGACTACGTGGCCACAGGCAGCCAGGCTTTCGCTACAGCCAGCAAACAGACGGCGGACACAGCCAACAAGACACAGGCAGAGAGCAGTGAGTGACACGGTCTGACACTCTGTTTAATCTTATGGCTAAATGACGCACTGCTCTTTTTATGTTGTTTCCATAGTAATGGAAACAACATCATAGGGGCGGCTAAATTTTCACATTATAGGCAGGTTTCTGTCGTACAAACCCAAGTCACTGTCGATCCTCGCAGAGACGATGATGCAAGTGTAACTCTGACACTGACGTAGGAAAACATTACACAAGAACGACCATGACGACAGCAGGTCACTGAATGGAAACAACACATTGGGCTGGTGACCATCTTGATTACAAATATAATATTATTGCCAGTCTGTTGTAGCAGGAAGAAGTAACGTTACTCTTGCTGTCGATCAAAACTTCTCTTGCTGTTGTTGCTTTACTTCGTTCCGTCGGCATCCTGGAAAAGGAGATGAGTTGAAGACATGTTCAGACTACATGCCAACACAATGTCATATGGTGATGATTGATTTGTATCCGGTGTGGCCGGGGCTTTTGTTCTAAATGAAACTAGACTGATGTGTGTTTGAACGATCATCCGGCTATCAGGCATGTCCTCGCACGTCCTCTATAATCATGAATGAGTTTCGCTCTGACGTGTCACGGAACTCGTAGTTCAATGGCCTTTTTTGTGACTGTAGGCATGACGAGAACCCTCCACAGTCGTCTCAGTGCGTATTGATTTTATTTAATGCTGTCCTGACGCCTGTATTTCCACTCAATTTGTATTTACCCAGAAAACAGCCTACCCGAGGTGACCGTGCAGAACAACGTGAGTGTGACGTCAGGCGTTACCAAGGTGATCAGCATCACAGGAATTGACGCAGACTCTGACCCGCTGACCTATAGACTGGTGGATGACGCTGAGGGGGCGTTGCAGATTGACGCCAGCACAGGGGACATAACTGTCGCTCTCACTACCACACACAAGACAGGCATCAGGTCTGACACAGGGGACATAACTGTCGCTCTCACTACCACACACAAGACAGGCATCAGGTCTGTGGCTCTCACTACCACACACAAGACAGGCATCAGGTCTGTGGCTCTCACTACCACACACAAGACAGGCATCAGGTCTGTGGCTCTCACTACCACACACAAGACAGGCATCAGGTCTGTGGCTCTCACTACCACACACAAGACAGGCATCAGGTCTGTGGCTCTCACTACCACACACAAGACAGGCATCAGGTCTGTGGCTCTCACTACCACACACAAGACAGGCATCAGGTCTGTGGCTCTCACTACCACACACAAGACAGGCATCAGGTCTGACAAAACTCACATTGTTCTACTTTCGCATGGGAGAAATCGTCTGGTCAATAGAGAAAAACAAACAAACACACAGACACACAGACAAACAAACAAGACCTGAGAGAAAAAAATAGGTAAATAGTTGCGTTGGACTTAGTGTATTGCGAAAACGTAACGTAGCAGCATGACTAGCTCATCCAGAACAACAAAATCCCAAAGAAGTGCGCGTGTTGCTTGGTGACAGTGTGCTTGTTGCTCGGTGACAGTGTGTTTGTTGCTTGGTTACAGTGCTTGCTGCTTGGTTACAGGGTGTTTGTTGCTTGGTTACATAGTGTTCGTTGCTTGGTTACAGCACGTTTGTTGTTTGGTGACAGGGTGTTTCTGCCTGGTTACGGTGTTCTTGTTGCCTAGTTACAGAGTGCTTGTTGCCTGGTTACAGTGTGCTTGTTGCCTGGTTAGAGAGTGCTTGTTGTCTGGTTACAGAGTACTTGTTGCCTGGTGACAGTGTGCTTGTTGCCTGGTTACAGAGGGCTTGTTGCCTGGTTACAGAGTACTTGTAGCCTGGTTATAGTGTGCTTGTTGCCTGGTTACATTGTGCTTGTTGCCTGGTTACAGAGTGTACGCGGAGGACAGCCAAGGCGCCCAGTCACCAGTGGTGGTGATCGCGGTCCAGATGTGTAGCGGGTGTAACGGCCGTGGTCAGTGTGACTTTGGGCGCGGACAGGTGTCTATAGATGACCCGAACTTCCAGACAGCGCCATGTGTGTGTCACCCTGCCTACACCGGCCAAGACTGTCAGGACGAGTTGTACGCCTGTCTCAACAACCCGTGTCTACAGGACCAGGTCTGTGTCGACCTCTCGCCCGCTGAACAAGGCAAGTCTAACACTTTCTACTCTCTGTCTCAACTGAAGGTAAACATATACCTGTATTAATGGGGTGGTGTGTCTGTAGGTCAAAAAAACACAAATGGACTCTCTGTGTTTTAAGTACTATGGATTTATAAATTATGACAATTATGAGCAATAGCTTACATGAACGGTGAGTACTTGCCCTATGTTACGTGAACCGTCTGGTTTGTGTCTTTGATACATCTGTGATTCTACACTTTCCAGAGGTAATTTATTCACAGAAATGGCAACACAAGTTCTGTATCCAGCATATATCTAATATGTATTCATACTTTACCCCCCAAACCCTGACGACTGTTAACCAGGTGACAGCGAGGTGGGGTACAACTGCACGGGCTGTCCTGACGGTTACACGTACGACTCGGGTGTGTGTGTGGACGTGGATGAGTGTAACGACACGGAACTCAACACGTGCGACACGCTCTGTACCAACACCGGGGGCAGTTTCACCTGCTCTTGTAACCAAGGCTACCGTCTCCTTAGCGACGGACGCACGTGCTTTGACGTAGACGAATGCGCGTACAGGACACACAACTGTCAGCAGATCTGCGAGAACACAGCTGGCGGCTTCAACTGCTCCTGTCAGGACGGCTACACGCTGGACCCTGTCTCTGGCACCCAGTGTGAACAGACAGATAATGCGACAGCCGTTTGTGACGGGTTCAACTGTACTCAGGGTTGTCAGACGGCTGTAGACGTAAGTTCGAGTCAGACGGTGGCACAGTGTTTCTGTTTCGCGGGCTACAAGCTGAACACGACCGACAACAAGACGTGTGATGATCAGGACGAGTGTGCGGACAGAGTGTGCTCTCAGACGTGCCTCAACACCCCGGGTAGCTTCGCCTGCTCCTGTTACTCCGGCTTTAAGCTGGCTGACGACCAGCGTACCTGCGTGACGTGTAGCGGCCTGAGTTACGGCCCCGAGTGTCGTCTGACGTGCGACTGTAACGGGCGGGCCGCCGAGTGCAATCACGTGACCGGATGTGTGTGTCAGGTCGGGTGGAAGGGAAGCGGCTGTCAGATCGACGTGAACGAATGCGAAGAGACCCCGGGTATATGCGGGGAAAGTCAAGTTTGCGTCAACAGTAACGGTTCCTATACTTGTCGCTGTGTTGACGGTTACACCAAAAACAACGATGGCAAGTGTGAAGGTAAGATAGTATACTTATTCATCTCATTTCTACAAGTTTCCTCAGTATCGGCGGCGCCTTGACATAGCCACGCACAGCTTGAGTCACGACAGGACAGAGCACCAGTCACGTGACGCTAGATCTACACAGAGGCGACAACTCGGAGAGTGGCCGAGGCAGCTGCCTTCCGGCGTAGTTCAGTACTATAGTTCAGTACTCAAAGATGTTTGCTGAACTGAGGAAAATGCGCGTTTTGAATACTGTATCTCTTACATCCACATGCAAACATCACATCTTTACTTGGAAGTTTCAGATCACTTGAAGCCACTGCAGCAGTCTTTGGCGTAGATGGGAAGGCCCACGCCTGGCGTAATACTGGCTTGAAAATGCTCGTTCTGGTGTGTGGTCTTATGGTATAGCGGGCACAGGGTGGCGGGGTTACAAGAGAGACCTGTGTCTCTGTACACATTTAGAATTGAGACGCTTAGGGAGCAGTGATCCCAGACTACTGTGTGTGTAAAACTTGTGGAGTTTACGTAATGCAGTTGCTTATTTCCCGCCGTGTCAGACGTAGACGAGTGTGGTGAGGGGTCGGTGCTCAACACGTGTGGGGAACTGGAAAAGTGTAACAACGTCCCTGGCAGCTTCTACTGCACGTGCAACTCGGGATACAAACGCAGCGACAGCAACACCTGTATAGGTAAAGTACTGACTGTTGACGGCGTCTGAAGCGGTAAAGACAATGATCAGTGTTGGTAGAGTTGTATGACTGTGTTGTGCCATTTGTTAATGTTAAGGATGTGGCCATTGCCAGAAATGTGTTGATCTACCTGTTACGGATATTGCTGTACTGTTTACAGATATTGCTGTACTGTTTACAGATATTGCTGTACTGTTTACAGATATTGCTGTACTGTTTACAGATATTGACGAATGCACTGATGACGTAAGCGTGTGTCAACAAACGTGCCAAAACGTGCCGGGTACATACAACTGTGACTGTAACTATGGTTACCGTCTTAATCAAGATCGCGTGACGTGTACTCAAGGTCAGTAATATAAAATAGCTTTCCTGTTCTTTCTTATTAAATATACGTCTTTCATGTGCATCTCCCGTTGCCTGTAATTTGTACGTTTTTCGTGTGCATTTCGGATTGCCTGTAATTTGCGCTACAAATTGATTATAAAATATCTTTTATGTAATGTATCTTTCCCATTCTTTGCGGGGGAGCCGGGGTGGCCGAATGGTAGAGCGTTGGACTTCTAATGCTCGGGTCGTGAGTTCGTATCCAGGCTGGGGCCAAATATTTGGCTGGCTTTTTCATCGTTGCCCCGTCTTTGATATCACCCGTATGTGGTGGAAAAGGACGTTAAGCCCCCAAACACTCACTCACTCCCATTCTTTGCGATTAACACTATCTTGTCTTAATGGTTCGTTACTAGCTCAGCCGCTTGTGTAGACATGACCAAATTCCTGATCTGATTGAAATATGACGTCATCGTTACTGCGGTATGAAGACAATGATTTGCTCTATACATAGTACAGTGCACTTTGGCCAGCATCAGTGTCACGTGACTATTTCCCGAACCTGCTCGGAAGCTCGTATCAAAACACAGGCAACGTACCGAATGGTGTGTGTGTGTGTGTGTGTGTGTGTGTGTGTGTTTAGTGCAGGACGTGTGTGCCGAGTTAGAGAACTTGAACTGTGATCACGGCTGTACACTGGACGACGACACGGACCAAGGGGTATGTTTCTGTAACACGGGCTACACGCTACAGGATGACGGACAGACGTGTCAAGGTCAGTGTCAGTACTTCCACTGGTTAACATGTCAGTCCACTACACTACACGACCATACATAGCTATATAATAGTGGAATGAAAGACGAGCAAACTGAACTTCGCTAGTTTGGAACGGAAACTAACAAATATCTGCTCAGAGGTCGAGTTGAAACGAAATGCGAAAGAAGAAAACAAAACAAGAATACCAAGAGAAAGTGATGGCTGTTGATTTCCGCACTCAAACAGCACTATGTCCCCGAAGCAGAAGGAAAGTGAGTGAAAATAACAGATGACGTCAGTTTGCATCTGAGTGAACAGTCAGTGCTTGTCAACATGGGATCCGATTCACGTGTAGTTCACTAACTGTCTGGCACGACAAAGAAACACAGGTTTAAGTCTGTAGCCATCATCTGGAACGTGAGATAAACTGATTCTGACCGTTCTTGTTGCAGACGTGGACGAGTGCACCTTGCATACCGACGGCTGTTCCGACAATTGCACTAACACAGCCGGTGGGTTCCAGTGTTCATGTCCCGTGGGTAAAGTGTTGGACAACGACAAGAAAACGTGTATCGGTGAGTTGATGACGTCATTTGTTTGCTAGTACCGCTGTGCTGATGACGTCATTCTAATTTTTGTTTGCCATTACGTCATTATTATCCCAGTATTGGAATGTGATGGTACTCAACATTTCTATTTCACTATTGTATTTCACTGTTGTATTTCACTGTTGCATTTGACTGTTGTATTTCACTGTTGTCTATCCCGCCAGACTGCCCTCGAGGCACCTACGGCCCAGACTGTCGCTATACATGTGGATGTGGAATCGGGGCCGAACGTTGTGACGTCATCACGGGTTGCGTGTGTCTGGAGGGTTGGACGGGGGCCAAGTGTAATCATGACGTCATAGACTGTGACATAGAGAGCGTGCGTCAGCAGTGTCGGGACAAGAATGCCGAGTGTCGTGACGTCCCCGGTAGCTACACGTGTCAGTGTCCAGTAGGATATGCCGAGGATGAGACAGGAGTTTGTCAGGGTGAGTCGTGACTTTGTAAATGGGTCGGGCCGCTTTTAGTTTTGTTAGAATCAAACGTTGAGACCTGCTCTGTGTTTAACAACCTTTACAAGAGGAGAGCCATGGTGATCAGTGGATATTTGGCAAAACGTCTGGTTCTCTGATCTGCAGTTTCTGACAGTAACGACTTTTAAACGGAGTGTTTTATTCTTCCACCAGACGTGGACGAGTGTGTGGGGACCCAGTCCCCGTGTAGCCAGACGTGTGAGAACACAGCGGGCAGTTACCGATGTCTGTGTAACCAGGGCTTCCAGCTGGACGATGGATCTACAGACACGTGTGTTGGTATGTCATTCACACAGGTTTGGTATGTCAATCATTCACACAGTGTTGGTATGTCATTAACACAGTGTTGGTATGTCATTCACACAGTGTTGGTATGTCATTCACACAGTGTTGGTATGTCATTCACACAGTGTTGGTATGTCAATCACACAGTCATAGTCCAAAAGATGACAATCATTAGAAACAAAATACATTGCCTTGTGCATGCATTGACAAACAAACAAACAAACAAATGTTTTAAACACACATGAACCAGAACACTTCAGGTTTACAGCACATTTAGACTAAGCGTACTTTATTCACTAACTCTAGCATAACTGCTGCTTCATTACAGACGTAGACGAGTGCCACCTGTCGGTGACCAACCCGTGCACACAGCGCTGTGACAACACTCCTGGCTCCTACATCTGTAGCTGTAACGTCACCGGTTACACGCTCCATCAAGACAGGGCCACGTGTGTCCGTACGTTACCTGACACTCTGTGTGTGTGTGTGTGTGTGTGTGTGTGTGTGTGTGTGTGTGTGTGTGTGTGTGTGTGTGTGTGTGTGTAGCAGATATGAAAGAACTGAATAAAGTGTATCTCGGATGATCAAGGGTTGGACTGATCTCCTGAACCCACCTCCCGTTTTCTCAAAATCTGTCTTAGATACGCGCAGTATCACAATCTTCCCCCTGCCCTCCCCCCCCCCCCCGCTTCCTCCGGAAACACAGACACAGAGACACACACAGAGACACACAGACACACAGACACACACACACACACACACACACACACACACACACACACACACACACACACACACACACACGTACGTTTAAACTCTACCGCCTGTATTGATGTGCATAAATGTGTGCGTGTGAATGTTGTGTGTGTGCGTGAGCAAAAATCGCATTGAGTGCTTTTCGAAGCAGAACTCCGCGCTCTACAAGTGTAATATATTATTATTATTATTACGTTCTGTGATTGGCGTGATTCAGTAATTCATCTCGTTCTGACTGGTTGTTTTCATGCTGCAGCCAAAACAATCTGTAGCCGCACTGACTGTGACAGTGAGAATGGTGGTTGTGCTATAGATGGGGACAGCAGTGTAGAGAGTTGTTTCTGTAACGCCGGCTACCGACTGGACAGCGACAACACAACGTGCTCATACATCGGTAAGGTCTATGTATGTGTCCTATCATACATCGGTAAGGTCGATGTATGTGTCCTATCATACATCGGTAAGGTCTATGTATGTGTCCTATCATACATCGGTAAGGTCGATGTATGTGTCCTATCATACATCGGTAAGGTCGATGTATGTGTCCTACCATACATCGGTAAGGTCGATGTATGTGTCCTACCATACATCGGTAAGGTCGATGTATGTGTCCTACCATACATCGGTAAGGTCGATGTATGTGTCCTACCATACATCGGTAAGGTCGATGTATGTGTCCTACCATACATCGGTAAGGTCGATGTATGTGTCCTACCATACATCGGTAAGGTCGATGTATGTGTCCTACCATACATCGGTAAGGTCGATGCATGTGTCCTACCATACATCGGTAAGGTCGATGCATGTGTCCTACCATACATCGGTAAGGTCGATGTATGTGTTCTGTCATACATCGGTAAGGTCGATGTATGTGTTCTGTCATACATCGGTAAGGTCTATGTATGTGTCCTACCATACATCGGTAAGGTCTATGTATGTGTCCTACCATACATCGGTAAGGTCTATGTATGTGTCCTACCATACATCGGTAAGGTCTATGTATGTGTCCTACCATACATCGGTAAGGTCTATGTATGTGTCCTACCATACATCGGTAAGGTCTATGTATGTGTCCTACCATACATCGGTAAGGTCATTGTATGTGTCCTACTATACATCGGTAAGGTCATTGTAAGTGTCCTACCATACATCGGTAGGGATGTTGTAAGTGTCCTATCATACATCGGTAAGGTCTATGTATGTGTCCTATCATACGTCGGTAAGGTCGTTGTAAGTGTCCAATCATACATCGGTAAGGTCGTTGTAAGTGTCCTATCATACGTCGGTAAGGTCGTTGTAAGTGTCCAATCATACATCGGTAAGGTCGTTGTAAGTGTCCAATCATACATCGGTAAGGTCGTTGTAAGTGTCCCATCATACATCGGTAAGGTCGTTGTAAGTGTCCAATCATACATCGGTAAGGTCGTTGTAAGTGTCCAATCATGCATCGGTAAGGTCGTTGTAAGTGTCCAATCATACATCGGTAAGGTCGTTGTAAGTGTCCTATCATACATCGGTAAGGTCTGTGTATGTGTCCTATCATACGTCGGTAAGGTCGTTGTAAGTGTCCAATCATACATCGGTAAGGTCGTTGTAAGTGTCCTATCATACATCGGTAAGGTCTGTGTATGTGTCCTATCATACGTCGGTAAGGTCGTTGTAAGTGTCCAATCATACATCGGTAAGGTCGTTGTAAGTGTCCAATCATGCATCGGTAAGGTCGTTGTAAGTGTCCTATCATACATCGATAAGGTCTATGTATGTGTCCTATCATACATCGGTAAGATCGTTGTAAGTGTCCTATCATACATCGGTAAGGTCTATGTATGTGTCCTATCACAGGTCGGTAAGGTCGTTGTAAGTGTCCTATCATACATCGGTAAGGTCGTTGTAAGTGTCCTATCATGCATCGGTAAGGTCGTTGTAAGTGTCCTATCATGCATCGATAAGGTCGTTGTAAGTGTCCTATCATGCATCGGTAAGGTCGTTGTAAGTGTCCTATCATACATCGGTAAGGTCGTTGTAAGTGTCCTATCATACATCGGTATGGTCGTTGTAAGTGTCCTATCATACATCGGTAAGGTCGTTGTAAGTGTCCTATCATACATCGGAAAGGTCATTGTAAGTGTCCTATCATACATCGGTAAGGTCGTTGTAAGTGTCCTATCATACATCGGAAAGGTCATTGTAAGTGTCCTATCATTTTTACAGGATTTACTTGTAGATTTTATATGTCATCCATAATTAATTTACTAGAACTCTCCCCCCCCCCTCCTCCTCCCCACTTCACGCTCAACCTGTAAGGCATACTTCTTTCTTTGATATTGTTCAGTGTGTCGGTTGTTTGTATTTGTCCAGTACGATATTGGAATTGACCGTGTACTTGACCCGTTTGTGTTTAATTTAACTTACTGAGGGTACTGACAATCATTACGTTGTCTGATATTACAAAGGTACGTGTGACGCGTGTAAATAGACACTCAGGTTTTCCTGTATTCGTTGTGTGGCGCGTAGCTATAGACAGTTTCGTTGTATTCATTGTGTAGAGCGTGGCTATAGACAGCTTCGCTGTATTCATTGTGTGGAGCGTGGCTATTGACAGCCTGGCTGTATTTATTGTATGCAGCGTATGTATATGTATTGACATTCACTGACTCAGTCTTTGACTATGTGACAGACGTGGACTGGTGCGCCGTGGCAGGCTGTCAACATGTGTGTACAGAGATTGATGACGGCAAGTCGTACATGTGTTCCTGTAATGACGGTTACCTCATCAACACCGACCAACAGACATGTAGAGGTGAGTGATACACCTGTAGAGGTGAGTGATACACCTGTAGAGTGAGTGATACGCCTGTAGAGGTGAGTGGTACACCTGTAGAGGTGAGTGATACGCCTGTAGAGGTGAGTGATACACCTGTAGAGGTGAGTGATACGCCTGTAGAGGTGAGTGATACACCTGTAGAGGTGAGTGATACGCCTGTAGAGGTGAGTGATACGCCTGTAGAGGTGAGTGATACGCCTGTAGATGTGAGTGCTACACCTGTAGAGGTGAGTGATACGCTTGTAGAGGTGAGTGATACGCTTGTAGAGGTGAGTGGCACACCTATAGAGGTGAGTGATACGCTTGTAGAGGTGAGTGATACGCCTGTAAAGGTGAGTGGTACACCTATAGAGATGAGTGATACGCTTGTGGAGGTGAGTGATACGCTTGTAGAGGTGAGTGGTACACCTTTAGAGGTGAGTGATACATCTGTAGAAGTGAGTGATACACCTGTAGAGGTGAGTGATACGCCTGTAGAGGTGAGTGATACACCTGTAGAGGTGAGTGATACACCTGTAGAGGTCGGTGATGCACCTGTAGAGGTTGAACGGACTAAGTTTGACGTCTTTAGGTCATCACAACTATGTTTTCAGTATTAAGTTATTCCGAGACCACTTACACTCACGATATTATCCCAAGACGAAAAGTTTTGCCGAAAACATTGTTTTTACGAAGCTTGTTGCGTGAGGAGAACTGAACCATCTCTTGTCAATGCCATCGCTCTTGAAAACTTTTGGATACTTTTTGGTCTTCCACAGCCTGCACGGAAGGAACCTACGGTCCCGGATGTAGCCAGACATGCGCCTGCAACACACAGAATACACTCTCCTGTAACGTCACAACTGGAATCTGCACGTGCAAGCCTGGTTGGCAAGGAGTCACGTGTAGTGATGACGTGGATGAGTGTGACGTGTCATTCACAGGACCAGCATGTCCCGCTAACTCCAACTGTAGCAACATCAACGGCAGTTTCCTGTGTACATGTCATCACGGATTCTTCAAGTCGTCTGATGGAAACTGTTCAGGTGTGTACTTTGTCGAATGTTAAAGACAGATGTTACCGACCGCCATTTTGAGAGTTCAGACACAGGCGGAATTGAGATGCTACATGCCCGGATGATTCCGTGCAGTAATAACTAAGTCTAGTGAGTAGCGTACGCGCACAGTCGGCATGAAAAGATGGTTGTTTGAGATCATCATTGTAGTGATGTACACCTACTCCATACCACAACCTCCTATTCACAGGAAACTGAATTTCTACAGAATTATCCTGCTAAACATGTTAGACTGGTGTCTATAAATTATTTACTGTGGAAGTGTAGTTATTCAGCTATCAGCGTGGACAGAACTTTAGTCGTTAGTGTTGTCTCCGGTGGGTACCAATAGCTAGTGCCTGTTGTTGGTCCCTGATCTCCGCCTTGTGTGACATGTTGTTTATATATTGCACATAATTTTGATTATAAACGTCAGTTGTGTAGTATATTTGTTGTTGATACATTGCACGTATAAACGTCAGATGTGTGGAATATATCACATGTTGTTGACATATTGCATATATAAACGTCAGCTATGTGGTAAATATGATGTTGATATATTTCAGATGTAAACGTCATCTGTGTGGTAAATATGATGTTGATATATTTCAGATGTAAACGAGTGTGAAGAGAACACACACGACTGTAGTCAGGTGTGTAACAACATCCCCGGCTCCTACAACTGCTCTTGTCGCCATGGTTTCTCTCTCAGCGACGACGACCACAAAACCTGCACGGGTAGGGGAAGGATTATACTGTATTTAGTAAGGTACCTTTTACAGTACAGACATGTGGGAGTTATCACTCACTAACGAGGTTTAGCGAGGACTGACTTGTAGCGGGAGACATAGCTATAGGCCGCTGACTTGGGCGTAACAGGAACAACAGGTTACTGTGTCTCGTGTAACAGGCACAGCAGATTACTGTGTCTCTTGTAACAGGAACAAGTTACTGTGTCTCTTGTAACAGGAACAAGTTACTGTGTCTCATGCAACAGGAACAACATGTAACTGTTTCTCGTGTAACAGGAACAACAGCTTACTGTGTCTTGTGTTACAGGAACTATTCTCTTTTGTCCCTGGCTGATCTGAAATCGTGTTGGCCTACATAACAAAAAGAATAACTTTTTTTTTCTCATTTGTGGTGGTTGCTGAGACACGTGTAAGCTTTGTCTTGTGTCCGCGCTGCTGTCAATGACCTTGTTCCATTTCCCGTTTCAGATATTGACGAGTGTACGGTGGGTACAGACGACTGTAGCCAGAACTGTCAAAACACAGTTGGCTCTTTCACCTGTACCTGTCGTGGCGGCTTCTCGCTCGCAGCTGACGGCAGGTCATGTGATGGTGGGTATCACGCAATCACCATTTCCCGTCACGGTCACGTTGTGATCATTAACATAATGCCAAATAAGGAAATACCTGTGGTTCTGGGTAGGGCTTCAGACAAGTTACTGCTCGTAAGTCGGCGGCTTTTTTTTTTTTTTTTTTTTGGGGGGGGGGGGGGGGGGGGGGGGGGGGGGGGGTAACTGAAGGTTCTGGTGTGGAAAACAATTTTAGCTTGGGTAGTCTATGAACGAAGAAGCAATGAAAGTAAAACATTTAGTGACTGAGATTGTGTTGTGTTGAAGCTGTCCCTGTAAAGTTCGTGTATGCTGAGTTACAGAAATGCACGATGCAGCTAACAGTATTTTGTTTATTTTGGTCATAAAAATGTTTCGTGTCCGCGGTAAAACAAACAAACAAACAAACAAACAAACGGATCTTCTATCAAGCATGAAAGCGAACGCGCCGCTTCACTGACTTTCTTCACAGCACTGTCACGGTTCACTGGTTGTGAGCGAGTGATGTTTGTGATGATACAGATGTATATCACGAGTGTGAAGGTCAGCACGGCTGTTCCTATGTTGTAACAGCCAGGACGGTAGCTACACGTGTCGTCGGGTAATAATAATAATAATGAATACAGTTTATATAGCGCCTATCTAGGGTACTAGTTGTGTGTTGTGTGATGTTTGTGATGATACAGATATCAACGAGTGTGAAGGTCAGCACGGCTGTTCCCATGAGTGTGACAACCAGGCCGGTAGCTACACGTGTCGCTGTCGGAATGGCTACACGCTTAACACAGACGGCAGACACTGTGACGGTCAGCAGCATTTCATCATGTGTATACGCTTAAAACCTTCTATTGGCTGAAGTAGGTGGGGGGGGGGGGATAAAAACTCTGAACCAGTATAGTTGGGGGATGAGAAGGGGGGGGGGGTAGAACAGCTTTACTCAGAGTGTACACGCATGTACTTTTGAGACTAAGGACATTTTCAGACCTGGTCAGTGGTGTGGTCAGAATGAGTCGTCAGAGTTTTTTCATTTCATTTCTTATGGTTTGTTTTGATTGTGAACTCTGAACTCAGTGTATTGCTTTACGGTGATGCGAGCGTCGCCCTGATTTGACAGGAGTGAAAGCCAGCGCCGGGAAGACAACTCACACTGACATGTGGCTTTCTTACTCTCCCTTTGTTTACGTCAGATATTGACGAGTGTGTAGAGGGGACGGCGGCGTGTTCCCAGAACTGTAGCAACATGGCGGGCTCCTACACGTGTAGCTGTCTACCCGGCTACAACATCACCACGACAAACAGCAGCTTGTGTCAAGGTAACGTACGTTCTCTCACACCACCCTACTTGTCTACTTCCTCTCCTTTCTTTCGTTTTTCTTTGTGTATTTTCTTTTTCTATATGATGTATCCCGAACACTGTTTTCCCAACGTCTACTCGGCCTTTCGGAGTTTTGCTGGGGCGGTCGATGGTCAAATGGTCACCATGCAATGCGAGAGGTCAGGTTCGAGTCCCAATCGGGGCGAAACATTTCTGTTTCTCATATGTGGCACCTTTCATTCGGGCTGACCGTCGGGGGTTCTCTCCGGCTCCCCCCCCCCCCGCCCCCCCCCCCCCCCCCCCCCCCCCCCCCCCCTTGCTTTGGAAATGTCCATCCCACAAAAGTAAAAAGTAAATGCCATTTTGAAATTCCGAAACAAATTGCCGAGCTGACCCTTCGCACCACGTGTTTGTAATGTGTTCTTGTCCAGTGTCTGAGAGAGTGCGTGTGATTCATTTGAGTTTGCGTGTTGGGTTTAGCTCGCGGCGCTTTGAGCCAAATGTTTGGGATAAAGCGCCTATATTAATGCAATTATTATAATTATTATTATTATTATTATCTGCAGAATGTTCTGACTTTACGTACGGCGTGGAATGCAGAGAGCGATGCCAGTGTCTACCTGATAACACACGATCATGTGACCACGTGGTAGGCACGTGCATATGCAAACGAGGATTGAAAGGTGGTGTGTGTGAGGAGGTGGAGCAGAATGCTACGTGCGCTGCGGGACAGGCGCTTGATCTGGATCTCAAGTGTGTGGGTGAGTTTAAGAAGTGGAGTTGTGAAGAAGGGTGCACTTAGTATTTGTTTGTCAACGACATGTGTGAGAAATGGATATTGGGATGGCCGGCGTTGCGGTAAGTGGATGATTTGCCTTGCAAGTGGCTGTTGTTTACATGTGTGAGAGATGGATACTGGGATGGCCGGCGTTGCGGTAAGTGGATGATTTGCATGCATGCTCATTTAATGTTTTTTTTCTTCTTTGCTTTGCTATTTTTTTGTTCCAGCGATATTTTGCCAGCTTACCTTTTGTACATGTATATTTTGTCTGTACAAATTCTCATTGAAAAATGAATCCCCTTGTGTCGGACTGCCTCGTCAGGCCTGTGTCAGTGTCGATGGATTTTGGATAAAAAAAATCGCACGTTACTGTTTTCTTTGTTACAGCCATATTCAACGTCAAGTTTCAAGTTGTTGTTGCGGTGGAGTTGGACTTCGACCCGACAGCCACGACTTCAGACAAGTACAGGAGTATTTCACGGCAAGCGAGAGTGTCAGTACGTGATGCAATACTTCTTTCATTCTCTACAAATCTGGACAATCGGTTCGGAATTGGCCTGTCTGCTGCAATGAAACGCAGAGAGGAAAATTAAATCACATTGACCGAAAGAAACTAACTGACAGGTCATACATGTAGGAACTATAAAGAACAAACTAATAGGTTCGTATTCTGAATTAGAAATAGAATGGAGAATATTTCGACAAATGTTTCAAAATCTCTTTAGCCTTGTTTTGAAAACTCTTACCGTTTTCCTTTTCACAAAATGTGGCCATGTTTAATTTGCAGCTGTTGCAGAGGTTTCTCCGCAAGACCACAGGCATTCTGGACATTCTCGTTACTGCTATCAGGTAAACTAGTGATGATAACACAGGTATAGTACCCAATCAGTTTTTATCAAATATCAGGTAACTTAGTGATGATAACACAACTATAGAAATAGTACCCAGTCAGTATTTATCAAATGTCAGGTAAACTACAACACAGGTCCTGTCTTTGTAACTGACTTATTTGATAGTCAGGATGTGTATCAAAACACAAGCTTTACTTCTATGTATCAAACACAGGAAGGGCAGTTTAATCGTTGACTCGGAAGCTGTGATTGCCAAGGAAACGAGAGACAAGGCAGGTGATTGGTTAACCAGCGAGTTGCAGGCGTTACAGGGAGACAATCTGACGATTGGTAACCTGACTGGAAACACTGACGTCATAGTGGACGGATCGCCAGGTGTGTGTGTGTGTGTGTGTGTGTGTGTGTGCGTGTGCGCGTGTGCGTGCGTGCGTGTGCGTGTGTGTATATGTTTTTTTTTTTTTTTTTTCATTTTGATGATCATTCCCTGTCTACTGATACTCTCTTTTTGTGTTGTGCTGTGTGTTGTGCTGTGTGGTGTGCTGTGTGGTGTGCTGTGTGGTGTGCTGTGTGGTGTGCTGTGTGGTGTGCTGTGTGGTGTGCTGTGTGGTGTGCTGTGTGGTGTGCTGAAGTCTTTATGTCTCTTCTGGGCTTTATGTTTGTGTCTGTATGCCAGTAAACTACACGATAAAGACAATATTCACTATAATTCAGTTGTTCTGCATGACAGCATGGCCAATGGTCATACGAATTACTATATGCCTTCTGCTGATTTATGTCAGCGTGGTGCCCGCAGTTTCAGGATGTGTTCTATGCGTGCGATATGTGAATGCGCAATGAGTCGATGTATTTTCAAGAATGACGCTGTATAAACGTTACGCTGTATAAACGTTACGCTGTATAAACGTTACGCTGTATAAACGTTACGCTGTATAAACGTTACGCTGTATAAACGTGATTTATTATTATCATTATTATTTGACGAAAGCGTAAAATAATTGTGCTTTGTATCGTGCTCTTGTTAGTCTGCTTACAGCCCTCGTCATGTCGTACAGTACGATTCTGAAGAAAGTGGAGACAACTGAAACTGGGTCCGACAGGGCTCAGTGCATTCTATTTCTAGTGCCATTTGCTAACACATAATATCTGATTCTCTCTGTGTGTGTGTGTGTGTGTGTGTGTGTGTGTGTGTGTGTGTGTGTGTGTGTGTGTGCGTGCGTGCGTGCGTGCGTGCGTGCGTGCGTGTGTGTGTGTGTGTGTAGTTACGGGTAGATCCAAGTGTGACGTGTACCTGTCATTGGGTGTGTGTGACGTGGATCACGACTGTCAGGTGCAGGATGGACAGGCCAGGTGTAGGTAAGATCACGCCATGTTTACTTATGGTGTACAGGCCAGGTGTCGGTAAGATCACGCCATGTTTACTTATAGTGTACAGGCCAGGTGTCGGTAAGATCACGCCATGTTTACTTATAGTGTACAGGCCAGGTGTCGGTAAGATCACGCCATGTTTACTTATAGTGTACAGGCCAGGTGTCGGTAAGATCACGCCATGTTTACTTATAGTGTACAGGCCAGGTGTAGGTAAGATCACGCCATGTTTACTTATAGTGTACAGGCCAGGTGTCGGTAAGATCACGCCATGTTTACTTATAGTGTACAGGCCAGGTGTCGGTAAGATCACGCCATGTTTACTTATAGTGTACAGGCCAGGTGTAGGTAAGATCACGCCATGTTTACTTATAGTGTACAGGCCAGGTGTAGGTAAGATCACGCCATGTTTACTTATGGTGTACAGGCCAGGTGTAGGTAAGATCACGCCATGTTTACTTATAGTGTACAGGCCAGGTGTCGGTAAGATCACGCCATGTTTACTTATAGTGTACAGGCCAGGTGTAGGTAAGATCACGCCATGTTTACTTATAGTGTACAGGCCAGGTGTCGGTAAGATCACGCCATGTTTACTTATAGTGTACAGGCCAGGTGTAGGTAAGATCACGCCATGTTTACTTATACTGTTATAGTGTACAGGCCAGGTGTCGGTAAGATCACGCCATGTTTACTTATAGTGTACAGGCCAGGTGTCGGTAAGATCACGCCATGTTTACTTATAGTGTACAGGCCAGGTGTCGGTAAGATCACGCCATGTTTACTTATAGTGTACAGGCCAGGTGTCGGTAAGATCACGCCATGTTTACTTATAGTGTACATGTGGTCAAAGAACGCAGATGCACAAAGTTTCAGAGTGCATATGTTACAGTGAATTTGTGTAATCAGGGATTTTTCATGAAATCCCTAAAATTTTCAGTAAGTTCATGTAATTACTGTTTCACTCGGGGATTTCATGAAATCCCTAAAATTTCCAGGGATTTCATGAAATCCCTGATTTCAAGGGCCAGGGATTTCAGGAAATCACTGACCCATAATTTTCTTAAGCCGAACACAGGAGTGCATCCCGTTCAACTCATCTTTTGCTGCTTTTTTTAAGGACAGACATGGTAAAGAAAGTAAACATATAGAGGTACATCTCGAACAACTCAAACAGTTAAGATAATCACAGTGAAAATAATAAATACATGCAAGTGTATCTGACGGAACTCTACATCTAAGACAGCCACATTATAAAACAAAACATGCAAGTTCTCACAGTAGAAGATACAAAATAAATAAAAAATGGAATTACATTTCGCGCAACCAATATGTATGTATGTAAGATAATTACAGTTAAAAAAAACCAAAAAACAACCAAAAAAAAAAACGTGCAAGTTCATTTCGCGCAACTCATACGTTAATGATAACCATACTTAAAAAAACAAAAAAAACAAGCGAGTACATTTCGCGCAGCTGATACAAGTATGTAATATGTCACAGTAAAATCCATCTTCGAAAACCATGCACTGACGTAAGACTTGGTGGGGGGGGGGGGGGGGGAGGGGGTGTATCTGTTCGCCCCCTCCTATTCTTGATGCTGAAAATGTTGTCACAGTCTACAATATGTGTACCTCAAATACTGGAAATGACGGAACAGATCTTCTCAGGTGAAAGGTATTAATTTTATTGACTGAAATGTAATAAGGAAAATCCCCGCTCCCCTGTGAATTTTTGAGCCTCTGCCCTATCCCCCCCCCCCCCCAACCTTCCCCTCCCGCTTCCGTGAAGCAAACATATTTGGTCAGGAGATAACAGTCGTTTCTGCTCATTCTCTGACCACCACCAGCAGTAGATTTCATTCTCCACGAGTTTGTAGGTCTTCTTTTGGGATCAGATATTTGTGGTGTGTTTGGTAGCGTGCAAATAGCTCCGCTTTGAAAATCTCTTCGATGCTGGATTGAGACGTGCTTGCAGTGGAGTGGTAGGCAGTTGTAAGACATGTAGCAGACTGCAGTGTTAGTGTACCCTCGTGAACATGCAGTTTCATCAGTCAAAAGAAATTACTGTTTGTGTACAGAGTTGTCACATGGTGAGAATGCTGTGGTGAGCTGCTGCTATGAGTGAAATTTCATATTCCCTATTAACCTCAGGCTTCATAGTTTCCCTTAAAAATGCATAATCTAGAAACAAAAATTACCATGTACAGATCATTCAAGGGCACGCGCAGGACAGGTGTTTAAAAGAATCCGAATGTGTCCTTTCCGGTCAGGTCTCACTGCAGTAATGCAAGTCTATACTTTCTGTTTAGGCCAGAGATCCACTTCACTCAAATCCACTCGCGTCACCATTGCCTGCCTTTTGCGCAAAAAGTCCCAGCTTCACTGGCAGCTTGCGTCCTGTTGAGGCCCCTGGCATGCACATTGCCCTACCAAATGCAAACATCACGAAAATCACGCCTGTTGATGGCAACAAACATCACGACAATCACGCCTGTTGATGGCAACAAACATCACCACAAACTAGCACACTCGCGAGGGGTCCTTTAAATTAACACTGCACTTGACCCCATGCTCTGTGTGTGGTGTTACGCATGTATGTATGTATGTATGTATGTATGTATGTGTGTGTGTGTGTGTGTGTGTGTGTGTGTGTGTGTGTGTGTGTGTGTGTGTGTGTGTGTGTGTGTGTGTGTGTGTATGTATGTATGTATGTATGTATGTGTCTGTGTGCGCATGTGCGTGTGTGTGTGTGTGTGAGTGTGTGTGTGTGTGTGTGCGTGTGTGTGTGTGTGTGTGTGTGTGTGCGCGCGCGCGCGGTTACTTGAATGTATGTATGCGTTATTTGTGTGTATGTGTAGATATTTTTGTGCATAATACTGTGTTTGAGAGTCTGTGTATGTTCGTATGGAACATCACCTTAAAAGAGAATAATGATTATAAAAAAAAAAAGCGTGCGCTGCGTGCGGTTGCTATGGATGATATATTTTAGTCAGTTGGTGTACGTGGCTACAGGCTTTCTGTCTACATCTCAGTTGTAGCCTGTTTACTGTGGATTGTGTAATGTGTATGGTTTGTTTATAAACTTCTCAATTACAATGTAATGTATTTTTATACAGAGTTACATTGAAGCCAACTTTTTTTTTTCAGATTTATTGGGACTGACGGTAAGTCCTTTGAGATCTGTCAATAATGGAACAATATGTCTCGCCTTCCTCGCTCTCGGCCAAAGTCATCATACATGTAGTACAACCTTTCCTGGTTTTCAGCTTAGTTTTTCCTTGACACTCATTCATGTTCATTTATGTCACTCTTATATGTGTCAGGTTCTTAGACTATACAATACAGCCATGATTATGGTCGATACGTAAGAATTGAAGCGATAGTCGTGACATACTGTAGTACTGTAGTAAGCGAATGTAGGTTGACTCGGCCTACCTAATCGTCTTGTGTTTTGATTGGTGATGGTGACTGGTGGTGGTGGTGATGGTGACTGGTGGTGGTGGTGATGGTGACTGGTGGTGGTGGTGATGGTGACTGATGATGATGATGATGACGGTGATGATGACTGGTGATGATGATGATGGTGACTGGTTATGGTGACTGATGGTGGTGAAGGTTACTCATGGTTACGGTGACAGTTGGTGGTGACGTGATGGTTACTGGCGATGATGACTTTGTGTGTCAGATGAAGACTGGAAGCTGATAGTGGGTCTCAGTGTCTCCATCCCTCTCGCCTTCATCTTGTTGGGTGTGGCTTTCTGCTGCTGCTACTGCTGGGCAGGCGGGGCAAAGGCTTCAGTGAAACCAGCAGGTCAGCACAACTAACTGGGTGTGGCTTACTTGGACAAAGTGCGTGGCTGGGAAAATTGAACTTGATCACCTCGTAATAATTCGCACAAATGTGAAGCTGGTCCAGTTCAGTAAATTGTTAGTTCCTAGCTGATGCGTCAAACCACGTCATGGTATGATGATCTTACAATTGTCACGGTCACTACTGTGCGATGATCGTACAGTTGATATTTTCACTGTTGTAGTCATTGTCCGCGAGCCAGTCAAGGGAGACGATCAGTACACGAGAAATGTGGGAGTTGTGGGACCTTATCCATGGAGGAGTTCGCTTGGCAAGAAGTGGTCCCACTCCTACGCAGCCAACACCACCAGCCCGCAGTGTAAGAAAACGAAACATGGCGACCTGACAAAATTATTTTCTGCTGTGCTTTAAACACAGGTGGTAAAAGGTACAGTGATTCCCACGGGGTAATTCCTACCTGGATGGTTCCACGTGGCTTATTCCCACCTGCGTAGTGGGTTATTCCTATGTGGACAGTTCCCACACGAATAGTTCCTATGTGGGTTATTCCTACTTGGAAAGTTCCCATGTCGGTTATTCTCGTTAAGACTCACAGTTTTTCGTCGAAATCAACTGTACTGTCTTTTCCATAATCGGAGGCAACCCATTGTAATAACTATAACATTTGTTGTTTTCTACATTCTTCCCCGCGTATCATATCCACGTTTCCCCGCGTATCATATCCACGTTTCCCCGCGTATCATATCCACGTTTCCCCGCGTATCATATCCACGTTTCCCCGCGTATCATATCCACGTTTCCCCGCGTATCATATCCACGTTTCCCCGCGTATCATATCCACGTTTCCCCGCGTATCATATCCACGTTTCCCCGCGTATCATATCCACGTTTCCCCGCGTATCATATCCACGTTTCCCCGCGTATCATATCCACGTTTCCCCGCGTATCATATCCACGTTTCCCCGCGTATCATATCCACGTTTCCCCGCGTATCATATCCACGTTTCCCCGCGTACCATATCCACGTTTCCCCGCGTACCATATCCACGTTTCCCCGCGTACCATATCCACGTTTCCCCGCGTACCATATCCACGTTTCCCCGCGTACCATATCCACGTTTCCCCGCGTACCATATCCACGTTTCCCCGCGTACCATATCCACGTTTCCCCGCGTACCATATCCACGTTTCCCCGCGTACCATATCCACGTTTCCCCGCGTACCATATCCACGTTTCCCCGCGTATCATATCCACGTTTCCCCGCGTATCATATCCACGTTTCCCCGCGTATCATATCCACGTTTCCCCGCGTATCATATCCACGTTTCCCCGCGTATCATATCCACGTTTCCCCGCGTATCATATCCACGTTTCCCCGCGTATCATATCCACGTTTCCCCGCGTATCATATCCACGTTTCCCCGCGTATCATATCCACGTTTCCCCGCGTACCATATCCACGTTTCCCCGCGTATCATATCCACGTTTCCCCGCGTATCATATCCACGTTTCCCCGCGTATCATATCCACGTTTCCCCGCGTATCATATCCACGTTTCCCCGCGTATCATATCCACGTTTCCCCGCGTATCATATCCACGTTTCCCCGCGTATCATATCCACGTTTCCCCGCGTATCATATCCACGTTTCCCCGCGTATCATATCCACGTTTCCCCGCGTATCATATCCACGTTTCCCCGCGTATCATATCCACGTTTCCCCGCGTATCATATCCACGTTTCCCCGCGTATCATATCCACGTTTCCCCGCGTATCATATCCACGTTTCCCCGCGTATCATATCCACGTTTCCCCGCGTATCATATCCACGTTTCCCCGCGTATCATATCCACGTTTCCCCGCGTATCATATCCACGTTTCCCCGCGTATCATATCCACGTTTCCCCGCGTATCATATCCACGTTTCCCCGCGTATCATATCCACGTTTCCCCGCGTATCATATCCACGTTTCCCCGCGTATCATATCCACGTTTCCCCGCGTATCATATCCACGTTTCCCCGCGTATCATATCCACGTTTCCCCGCGTATCATATCCACGTTTCCCCGCGTATCATATCCACGTTTCCCCGCGTATCATATCCACGTTTCCCCGCGTATCATATCCACGTTTCCCCGCGTATCATATCCACGTTTCCCCGCGTATCATATCCACGTTTCCCCGCGTATCATATCCACGTTTCCCCGCGTACCATATCCACGTTTCCCCGCGTATCATATCCACGTTTCCCCGCGTACCATATCCACGTTTCCCCGCGTATCATATTCACGTTTCCCCGCGTATCATATTCACGTTTCCCCGCGTATCATATTCACGTTTTCCCTCAAAGCTATACTTCTTTTTGTGTTCCCTGTAGCGGAGACTGACGACTCGATGATGAGATATCACGAGTTTTACGACCAGCTGAACCTGGAAACTGAAGCGGTCAGTGTTTTCTACTTTACAATATTGTGCTCTTCTCCTGTCCATTTGAACTAATATATTGATCTTAGAGAGATTAGTTACTGTGGTAAATATATTGATCTTAGAGAGATTAGTTACTGTGGTAAATATAAAATGGACATGCAAATCTGAAGTTAGTTGTTTGGTTTTGAACTGTCACAAAAAGCAAAAACTTCGGGGAGTTGGTTGTTGGTTGGTTAGTGGTGGCTCTTGCTTCTGTGATGGATGATGTCTGATTGCTTCAGTCATTTTATAGTTTTCTTTTGTCGCTTGATTAGAGGAGACAGAACGCTGACGACGTCTTCCCATTCATCAGTTAATGACGTACGTACGTTTGTTTGTAGTTTGCCATTCCTCGCCCGAAGTTTAGACTGTGAAGATCACGTGACCCACCCCGCCAGAGGAGGACGAGGCTTCATTCATCAGTCTTCGGCAGCTGTCGTTACCGAGACAACAAGACCTGATCACTAGTAGTCGCTCACAGAAACTGATAACGCGACTGATGTAGCAAGAATGAGGTGTTTCTTCCTTCACTCTAGCAGTCAAGTGGCGCTACCTGCCGGGCGCTCCATACAGGTTTTGGCGGGAGTGCTGCCTTACGTGATACATCTGACATTATAATGTTTGACATGTTATTTGACATGACGCATTACAGTATGATAAACACTGCCAGATACATCGTCTGAAACACCTGATGTGGAGATGGTGGCTGACATAATTATACTCTGTTATCTGCACTGTACTAATTACACTGTACTAATTACACTGTACTAATTACACTGTCAAACAGCGCGCAGCATGCATGGAGGCATATCTGTAACTTTTTTCATTACGAAAGCTCGGTGCCTTTGCGGCAATCGACTTGAAAACTGAAAAAAAAAACCGCTTCTTGCGATACTATTTTTACCGTCGGTTTGTGTGCTTGTGTGTCACATGTATGTGACACTCAGCGTTAAAGTTATGTATTGTCCTATTACGTGCTGACACACACACACACACACACACACGTACGTGTGTGTGTGTGTGTGGGGAGAGAGAGAGAGAGGAAGAAGAAGAAGAAAACATTATACATACGCCACATTTATTTGTCCCACGTGTACAAGGCTCGCTTTTCGTTGAACAGTGCATATAAATGCCAGTTGGCAAAAAAAAAAAAAAAAAAAATTCAAACAAATAACAACAAAGACAATAACAACCACCATGCGAAACAAAACCGGGAGTGTTCGATAACAAAGTGTAAGCAAACATACGTACGTACAGTTCCAAGCGACAATCATCTACAGTTCCAAGCGACAATCATCTTAATAAATAAATATATTGCTGTACAAACAAATATGAAAAGTATATTATGATCTGTAGCTCGATCTCAAAGTTTAATAGCACCTGTATCACTGCTTTGAGTTTCGAAAACAGAAACAAAACAGTGTAAAACAAGAAGTCACAAAATGTAACGAAACATTGCACAATAAAATAGATATAGATAATAACTATCAGAGGTCACTTGAAGTCATGTCTAGTGACACTCACTGAAACACTTTCACGCCTGGTAACACTCACTAAAACACTTTTACGCCTGGTAACACTCACTGAAACACTTTTACGTCTGGTAACACTCACTACAACACTTTTACGCCTGGTAACACTCACTGAAACAATTTTACGTCTGGTAACACTCACTGAAACAATTTTACGTCTGGTAACACTCACTGAAACACTTTTACGTCTGGTAACACTCACTGAAACACTTTTACGTCTGGTAACACTCACTAAAACACTTTTACGTCTGGTAACACTCACTAAAACACTTTTACGTCTGGTAACACTCACTGAAACACTTTTACGTCTGGTAACACTCACTAAAACACTTTTACGTCT
This sequence comes from Batillaria attramentaria, assembly GCA_018292915.2. Lineage (NCBI taxonomy): Eukaryota > Metazoa > Mollusca > Gastropoda > Batillariidae > Batillaria > Batillaria attramentaria. The sequence continues at coordinate 1,758,356 of JACVVK020000074.1, forward strand.
TTTAACACTCACTGAAACACTTTTACGTCTGGTAACACTCACTGAAACACGTTTACGTCTGGTAACACTCACTGAAACACTTTTACGTCTGGTAACACTCGCTGAAACACTTTTACGTCTGGTAACACTCGCTGAAACACTTTTACGTCTTTTAACACTCACTGAAACACTTTTACGTCTGGTGACACTCACTGAAACACTTTTACGTCTGGTGACACTCACTGAAACACTTTTACGTCTGGTAACACTCGCTGAAACACTTTTACGTCTTTTAACACTCACTGAAACACTTTTACGTCTGGTAACACTCACTAAAACACTTTTACGTCTGGTAACACTCGCTGAAACACTTTTACGTCTGGTAACACTCGCTGAAACACTTTTACGTCTGGTAACACTCGCTGAAACACTTTTACGTCTTTTAACACTCACTGAAACACTTTTACGTCTGGTGACACTCACTGAAACACTTTTACGTCTGGTGACACTCACTGAAACACTTTTACGTCTGGTAACACTCGCTGAAACACTTTTACGTCTTTTAACACTCACTGAAACACTTTTACGTCTGGTAACACTCACTAAAACACTTTTACGTCTGGTAACACTCGCTGAAACACTTTTACGTCTGGTAACACTCACTGAAACACTTTCGACAGTATGTTTCGCATACTATAATGGCACAACGTAGTAAAAACGACACTATACGTAACACGAAATTCTGAATATTGCATACTGTATATTGCCTTCTGTACATTGCATACTGTATAAGCTTATTACATACTGTATATTGCATACTGTATATTGCATACTGTTGTCACTATTCCCGAACGTTGACAAACCTACAGACAACGAAAAAGTGTGGAAAATCCTTCATGTTTGCTTTGTTCTGTACGTTCGTCAGTGGATCACAAACACTGAATGTTAGTATTTCACAAAGCCTCGGAAATAAAATCATACAGGTGTTGCGCTGTTTACATCAGGCCAGTGGGTGTGAAACACAGTTTACATCAGGCCAGTGGGTGTGAAACACAGTTTACATCAGGCCAGTGGGTGTGAAACACAGTTTAAAAACATCTTTACAGTATTGTTATTTGCGTGATTTTTTCGATCAGGAAGTAGACCTTTGAAGCCTTTGTTGTACTCTACGAACGAATGTGGCGAGGATAAAGCTGAGAACACATTGCATAAATAAATACTGGTTAATGTGGATATCAATGTGGATATCATTCTAAACGTTTCCCAGATGTAATCAAATACATGAAGATTTACACACTGATACTCTGACCGTTTCACACAGAATTCCACTACATGAAGATTACACTGATAACCTAAGCATTACCCACATACACTAAGTGCATGAACATTACACTGATACACTGAGCGTTTCCCACAGATATCCACTACACGAAGATTACACTGATACACTAAGCGTTTCCCACAGATATCCACTACACGAAGATTACACTGATACCCTGAGCGTTTCCCACAGATATCCACTACACGAAGATTACACTGATACCCTGAGCGTTTCCCACAGATATCCACTACACGAAGATTACACTGATACCCTGAGCGTTTCCCACAGATATCCACTACACGAAGATTACACTGATACCCTGAGCGTTTCCCACAGATATCCACTAAACGAAGATTACACTGAGCGTTTCCCACAGACATCCACTACACGAAGATCACACTGATAACCTGAGCGTTTCCCACAGATATCCACTACACGAAGATTACACTGATACACTAAGCGTTTCCCACAGATATCCACTACACGAAGATTACACTGATAACCTGAGCGTTTCCCACAGATATCCACTACACGAAGATTACACTGATAACCTGAGCGTTTCCCACAGATATTAACTACAAGAAGATTAATACACAGATAACCGAAACGTTTCCAACAAATATCAAATGCATTAAGATTTACACACAGATTGGTAACCTGAACGTTTCCCTGATTATTAATGATAATGATACTTTACACACAGATGTCGATTCATACATAACTGAATCCCGTTGGGGGAGGGGGAGGGTGGGGGGATAGGAGGGTCTCCACTCTCTAAGTTACTCAGCGGCAAAAGACAAGTGAGTTTGCCTCCACACCTGTTTTGTCTGTGCCTCTTGTACATACTGACTGAACAAGAAGCGAATGTCTCGTCTTTTCTCTGATCGAGTCTCCTTCCGGCTTCTTTTCAAACCACAGGCGCAGTGTTCTCTCCCTTCTACACTGGGTTGCAGTGTTCTCTCCCTTCTACACTGGGTTGCAGTGTTCTCTCCCTTCTACACTGGGTTGAAACGGGTAGGCAGCACGGCACTTCCCTCCCCCTCCCCCAGCCCCATCCCCGGTCAGAAAACAATGGAGCCCACGAGTAGACCGGTCAATGCTCACGCCGCTGACGTCAACAGTTTTGGACCATGGGTTAGTCAGGTTGCGTCCCCGTATCACACCTTAGTACATTGTATTATGTCCCACATAATATTACACTCAGTGCAGCACTCTGTGTCTGTTGTTCTAACTACCGACTGCCTGGCCCTCTCCGATAAGTCCACGGCTTCATATCCGGCGAAACTATAATGGGACAAAATATCCTGCCTGACAATACACGTATATGACATTCGTCCTGAATATTGTCCACTGGGGCACAGTCCATGATAGGACACGACCACCTTGGTAATAAAGGAAGCGGACATTACGAAAAATGAATCGGTCTGTCACGTGACCGACATCCGACATGGATGTGAGGCCCTGAAGGCAGAGGTTGTTACGAAAGTCACGTGATCCATTCAGTATCTTTCCTACGGCTTGGTTGAAAGATGGTGAAAAGTCAAAGTTCAGACAGGCGCCATGTTGACGTGACTGAGACAATCGTCCGCCACTACCACGCCACACAACCGACATTCGCCAAACAGCCGACACACGTAATAGCCTTATGCTAGTGGCACATGTAGTCTGAACGTATTGGACAACGTCATCTTCGATGCACACGCTGCAGAGTGAGAGAAAAAACGAAAAACACTCCTGAAACAATGACGTCGTTTTGGATATGTCCTTGGTGCGAAAATGGATTTCCTGTAAACTGTATCATCTCTCAGCCAACTGTTGACCTCTCACCTCACTGTGACCTCTCACCTCACTGTTGACTTCTCACCTCACTGGGTGAAGTGTAACCTTACTGTTTTGTTTCCCACCTCTGTGTTTGACCTCTCATCTCCCTGTTTGACCTTTCTCCTCGCTATTTTATTTGTGGCCTCGGGATAGAAACCTGAAACAATGAATAAAACAGCAATATTTAAAAACTGTTTTACAGTATTGAGATTTATTCAGTAAGGTAGACTATCACGACTGAAGGAGACGTTAGCAAAGTATAAACCCTCAAAGTAGGAATCAAATGAAACTGTAGAACTGAAGTTGTCCCCATTTCGGACCCACGTCAAGTTTTTATACACAGTGTGTATGACTGGGCGCAATATGACGTCCTAACATTGGAATGGCATTACTGTTTAAACTAAAATTAAGCAAGGATGCACGACAAAGTGTGAGCTTTATTTTGGCAAACATGTTGACCGTTTTCGTGGATGTTCAAATAGGCTACACCTGTTTTGTGACTATACCACTGCATCAGTATATCACTCTACCACTACGTCACAATATAGGTATATCGCTCTAACACTACGTCACTATCAGTATATCACTCTACCACTACGTCACAATATCGCTCTAACACTACGTCACTATCAGTATATCACTCTACCACTACGTCACAATATCGCTCTAACACTACGTCACAATGTCAGTATATCACTCTAACACTACGTCACAATGTCAGTATATCACTCTAACACTGCATCACTCTATCAGTATATCACTCTAACACTACGCCACAATATCAGTGTTTCACTCTAACACTACATCACTCTATCAGTATATCACTCTAACACTACATCACTCTATCAGTATCTCACTAACACTACATCACTATGTCAGTATATCACTCTAACACTGCATCACTCTATCAGTATATCACTCTAACACTACGCCACAATATCAGTGTTTCACTCTAACACTACATCACTCTATCAGTATATCACTCTAACACTACATCACTCTATCAGTATCTCACTAACACTACATCACTATGTCAGTATATCTCTCTAACACTACATCACTCTATCAGTATATCACTCTAACACGACATCACTATATCAGTATATCACTCTAACACTACATCACTATATCAGTATATCACTCTACACGACATCACTATGTCAGTATATCTCTCTAACACTACATCACTCTATCAGTATATCACTCTAACACGACAATCACTATGTCAGTATATCTCTCTAACACTACATCACTCTATCAGTATATCACTCTAACACTACATCACTATGTCAGTATATCTCTCTAACACTACATCACTCTATCAGTATATCACTCTAACACTACATCACTATGTCAGTATATCTCTCTAACACTACATCACTCTATCAGTATATCACTCTAACACGACATCACTATATCAGTATATCACTCTAACACTACGTCACTTTCACTCTAACGCTACGCCACAATATCAGTATATCACGCTAACACTACATCACTCTATCAGTATCTCACTAACACTACATCACTCTATCAGTATATCACTCTAACACTACATCACTCTATCAGTATATCACTCTAACACTACGTCACAATATCAGTAAATCACTCTATCACTATATCAGTATTTCACTCTAAATCACTATATCAGTATATCACTCTAACACTACATCACTATAGTTATCAGGATATCACTCTAACACTACATCATTTTATGTCACTCTAACACTACATCACTCTATCAGTATATCACTCTAACACTACGTCACAATATCAGTAAATCACTCTATCACTATATCAGTATTTCACTCTAAATCACTATATCAGTATATCACTCTAACACTACATCACTATAGTTATCAGGATATCACTCTAACACTACATCATTTTATGTCACTCTAACACTACATCACTCTATCAGTATATCACTCTAACACTACGTCACAATATCAGTAAATCACTCTATCACTATATCAGTATTTCACTCTAAATCACTATATCAGTATATCACTCTAACACTACATCACTATAGTTATCAGGATATCACTCTAACACTACATCATTTTATGTCACTCTAACACTACATCACTCTATCAGTATATCACTCTAACACTACGTCACAATATCAGTAAATCACTCTATCACTATATCAGTATTTCACTCTAAATCACTATATCAGTATATCACTCTAACACTACATCACTATAGTTATCAGGATATCACTCTAACACTACATCATTTTATGTCACTCTAACACTACATCACTCTATCAGTATATCACTCTAACACTACGTCACAATATCAGTAAATCACTCTATCACTATATCAGTATTTCACTCTAAATCACTATATCAGTATATCACTCTAACACTACATCACTATAGTTATCAGGATATCACTCTAACACTACATCATTTTATGTCACTCTAACACTACATCGCTCTTTCAGTATATCACTCTAACACTACGTCACAATGTCAGTATATCACTCTACATCACTCCTACGTACTCCTATTAGTATATCAGTCCAACACCAAATCACTATATTAGTGTAGTATAACTCCACAATCATTACTGTATCAGTCGAGTACATCACTGTATCACTATGTCAGTTTAGTACATCACTGTATCACTATGTCAGTTTAGTACATCACTGTATCACTATGTCAGTTTAGTACATCACTGTATCACTATGTCAGTTTAGTACATCACTGTATCACTATGTCAGTTTAGTACATCACTGTATCACTATGTCAGTTTAGTACATCACTGTATCACTATGTCAGTTTAGTACATCACTGTATCACTATGTCAGTTTAGTACATCACTGTATCACTATGTCAGTTTAGTACATCACTGTATCACTATGTCAGTTTAGTACATCACTGTATCACTATGTCAGTTTAGTATACTTCACTGTATCACTATGTCAGTTTAGTATACTTCACTGTAACCGAGAATAGTAAAAGCCAAGGGATCACTATTACTATATATTCTTCATCCTTCTTACCTCTCCAGCGTCTACTATAACTCTATATTCTTCATCCTTCTTACCTCTCCAGCGTCCAGCGCCATCTGATGGTAAAATCCGGGGTACATTCCAACGGGATCTGAGGCGTCAGCTGAAACAACAAGAACAACAGCTCAAGTCGTCCGTCATGTAAAAAATGCTTTGTGTATCAGTGTAAGCTTTGATCATCTCGAATGTTACAATACATGGAGCTCCACGAAACTAAAACAGTCTCTGCCGCTGTAGTACGCGAGATTAACTCCCCAGCGAAAATTGCGCTTTAAGAAAACAATACTTTCTGTCGGTGTAGCATGCCTTATAACTCCCCAGTCAAACCACCCGACAAACAAAAATACTGAAAGTAAAATACCCTGCTACATTTAAAAGTAAAATGCCCTGCTACCATTGAAAAGTAAAATGCCCTGCTACATTTAAAAGTAAAATGCCCTGCTGCATTTAAAAGTAAAATACCCTGCTACATTTAAAAGTAAAATACCCTGCTATATTTAAAAGTAAAATGCCCTGCTATATTTAAAAGTAAAATGCCCTGCTGCATTTAAAAGTAAAATGCCCTGCTACATTTAAAAGGGGCTCCTTACACTGGGAGCGTATCTGGTACCAAGAGGAAACTGACGCTGACTGTTCCTTCATGACAGTTTGTGTTCAGACGGGGAGCGTTATACACAAGATTTACGTACAGTACGATGCGGCTGAAGTGACTGAAATATATGGCCCTTTACACCAACCGACAGCACGTGTCATGTGGATTGCTGCACGAGATCAACATTGGGGCCGTTGTCTGTGACGTGAGGCCAGCTGGTCAGCCGAGCATTGCACCGAACATTGTGAAGTTTGCTTTCTTTCCCCTTGGCTAACTTAACAAACTTACTGAGAACTACCGACTGAGTAATCGACAGGCTAACGTACGTTCAGACTGGTAGCTGTAGGAACTTCTCCAGGCAGTGCTAAGGTTACTACCCCATGGGTTGGGTTCAGAGTCATCAGTGTCGCTGAAAACAAGCAGAATTACAATGACGGTAAGAATGAAAATCAAGTAGCCGACACTAACCCTAACCCGACACAAAATGCATGCAGGAAGAGGAAACAGAAATGGATGGCCCAGTATAAAAGAGTGACAGTTTCACCAATAGTAATGCTGAACGTTTATGTTTGTTTAAAAAAACCCAAGAACAAAAACAAAAGAACAACACCCCCCCCCAAAAAAAAAAAAAAACCAAAAAAAACAACAACAACAACAACCAACAACAACAAACAAACAAACAAACAAGAGGTAAACAAAGTATTCTTGAATTGAATTACTTTGAACTGAAAAACAAACAAGCAAAAACAACAACAAAAACCAAACAAACAACACCACCAACAAAATACAAATCACTAACGCCAAACCCCAAACAACAACAACCAAATACCAAACAAACAAACACCAACAACAACCTGATACAAAAGAACAAACAAACAAACAACCAAAAGAACACATACACCTGCTGCTAGTCTCTATATCTCCACTAGTCCCACCTGCTGCTAGTCTCTATATCTCTATATCCCCACTATAGTCCCACCTGCTGCTAGTCTCTATATCCCCACTATAGTCCCACCTGCTGCTAGTCTCTATATCTCGATATCCCCACTAGTCCCACCTGCTGTTAGTCTCTATATCACAACTATAGTCCCACCTGCTGCTAGTCTCTATATCTCTATATCCCCACTATAGTCTCACCTGCTGCTAGTCTCTATATCTCGATATCCCCACTATAGTCCCACCTGCTGCTAGTCTCTATATCACCACTATAGTCCCACCTGCTGCTAGTCTCTGTATCTTTGTATCCGCAGTAGTCCCACCTGCTGCTAGTCTCTATATCTCTATATCCCACTATAGTCCCACCTGCTGCTAGTCTCTATATCTCTATATCCCCACTAGTCTCACCTGCTGCTAGTCTATATATCCCCACTATAGTCCCACCTGCTGCTAGTCTCTATATCTCTATATCCCCACCTGCTGCTAGTCTTTATGTCTCTATATCCCCAGTAGTCTCACCTGCTGGTAGAGTCGGTGTCGTCATGCTTCCGTCGTCGCCTGCGGAGGAAGTAGAGCGCGAGGCAGCACAGGAGGAGGGCGAGAGGGATGGGGACAGCAAGTCCCACTATCAGCTTCCAGCTGTCATCTGTAACATCACGTGACATCGTGTCAGTCATCACGTGTCTCTTCAGCACAGTCGTTATGTTGGTGCCCGGTCATCAAGTCAATACATCCCCTATGTCCCCCAGTTATGTATATCCCCCAGTTATGTATATCCCCCAGTCATGTATATCCCCCAGTCATGTATATCCCCCAGTTATGTATATCCCCCAGTCATGTATATCCCCCAGTCATGTATATCCCCCAGTCATGTATATCCCCCAGTTATGTGTATATCCCCCAGTCATGTATATCCCCCAGTTATGTGTATATCCCCCAGTTATGTGTATATCCCCCAGTCATGTGTATATCCCCCAGTTATGTATATCCCCCAGTCATGTATATCCCCCAGTTATGTATATCCCCCAGTCATGTGTATATCCCCCAGTCATGTGTATATCCCCCAGTCATGTGTATATCCCCCAGTCATGTGTATATCCCCCAGTTATGTGTATATCCCCCAGTCATGTATATCCCCCAGTTATGTGTATATCCCCCAGTCATGTATATCCCCCAGTCATGTATATCCCCCAGTTATGTATATCCCCCAGTCATGTATATCCCCCAGTCATGTATATCCCCCAGTCATGTATATCCCCCAGTTATGTATATCCCCCAGTCATGTATATCCCCCAGTCATGTATATCCCCCAGTCATCAAGTTTATCCACGTCACCAGTACATCCCCGTGTATGTCCCCAATTATTATTATTATTACGTATATATCTTAGTCATCAAGTATGTCTCCAGGTATCATGTATGTCCCCCGGACAACAGCTAATCCTAACCCCAAGGGAAGTTTTGGAAACTGCAGAATATGTGAAAAAGCATTTACTGTACGTGGACCAGTGACGTGGAAAACGTGGCTTACCTGTGGAAGGCAACGCCCTGCAAAGAAATACGAAAGCAAATAATGATCGCTGCTGAAGCATCAAGATTCACCGCCAACTTTATTCACTACTAACATGATACATCATCAAAGATTTGAACCAAAAATATTCACATTCAATCGTCGTGTCTTCAGGGAAACGGATGACTTTCATTTCCACCCGCTAGAGGACGAGCGTTGAACTATAGATGACGTCACTTGACTTTCATGTATGCCGGTATATTCGCATATCTAGCCCCTTCATTGTAAGTTCTTGCTTGACACGTGTTTGTCACTTTATGCATTATATATCTATCGAAATACTTCATCCACACTTCATACACGCTGTGTACCTGCATAATTGTATCATATCTGTGTGTCACGTGCAGTATGGTGTGACGTACAGTGGTATTATATTGAGATCACTAACCTGCACGTTGCCTGCCCATCGTCTTCTAGCTGACACTCCTCTTCTTCGGCACAGACTCCAAGTGATTCAAACACCTCGCATCTAGTTCTGTTCCCCACTACACACACACACACACACACACACACACACACACACACACACACACACACACACGCGCGCGCGCGTAACGACGACCGTAAAATCATGCCACTCTCATCCATATTAGCTATACAACGAGAATCACGACAACCAAACAGGGAACTATAGACAGAAAGACCACAGACAAGGAGCTGAAGACGGGAAGACAACAGACAGGGCATTATAGACAGGAAGACAACAGACAGGGAACTATAGACAGGAAGATAACAGACAGGGAACTATAGACAGGAAGACAATAGACACTACAGACAACTAAAGACACCAGAACTGAACGAGGAACTGACGAGGAATCGAAGACAGAAAGATAACAGACAAGGAACTATAGACAGGCAGACAACAGACAGGGAACTACAGACAGGAAGACAACATACAGGGAACTATAGACAGGAAGACAACAGACAGGGAACTATAGACAGGAAGACAACAGACAGGGAACTATAGACAGGAAGACAACAGACAGGGAACTACAGACAGGAAGACAACAGACAGGGCATTATAGACAGGAGGACAACAGACAGGGCACTACAGACAGGAAGACAACAGACAGGGAACTATAGACAGGAAGACAACAGACAGGGCATTATAGACAGGAGGACAACAGACAGGGAACTACAGACAGGAAGACAACAGACAGGGAACTACAGACAGGAAGACAACAGACAGGGAACTACTAACAGTAAAACAACAGACAGGGAACTATAGACAGGAAGACAACAGACACGGAACTATAGACAGGAAGACAACAGACAGAAATCTAAAGACAGCTGACAGGGAACTGAAGATAGGATGACAACATACCGGGAATTGAAGACAACAGACAGAAAACTACAGACAGGAAGACAACAACCAAGGAATTATGACAAAAAGACAACAGACAGGGAACTGTAGACAGGAAGACAACAGACAGGGAACTGTAGACAGGAAAACAGCAGACAAACCGCATGAGAAGTGGACTGACGGATGAGAAGACAGACCCGAAAAAGTACATGACGGTTATGACTAAACAGAAAAGGAAGGAACGTAAAGAGAGATGACAGGGAGTGAATGTAATCAGGGACGATAGAACCAACTGTAAGCTGCAGTGTGTAAGCGTTTTAGTTTATTTTCACGTATTTCTGTACATTATTACTGTATGCATCCCCACATAGCAGGAGAATATAGATTATAGTGCTGTACATTATTACTGTATGCATCCCCACATAGCAGGAGAATATAGATTATAGTGCTGTACATTATTACTATAATTATGCATCCCCACATAGCAGAAGAATATAGATTATAGTGCTGTACATTATTACTGTATGCATCCCCACATAGCAGGAGAATATAGATTATAGTGCTGTACATTATTACTGTATGCATCCCCACATAGCAGGAGAATATAGATTATAGTGCTGTACATTATTACTGTATGCATCCCCACATAGCAGGAGAATATAGATTATAGTGCTGTACATTATTACTGTATACATCCCCACATAGCAGGAGAATATAGATTATAGTGCTGTATATTATTACTGTATGCATCCCCACATAGCAGGAGAATATAGATTATAGTGCTGTACATTATTACTGTATGCATCCCCACATAGCAGGAGAATATAGATTATAGTGCTGTATATTATTACTGTATGCATCCCCACATAGCAGGAGAATATAGATTATAGTGCTGTACATTATTACTGTATACATCCCCACATAGCAGGAGAATAAGATTATAGTGCTGTACATTATTACTGTATGCATCCCCACATAGCAGGAGAATATAGATTATAGTGCTGTATATTATTACTGTATGCATCCCCACATAGCAGGAGAATATAGATTATAGTGCTGTACATTATTACTGTATGCATCCCCACATAGCAGGAGAATATAGATTATAGTGCTGTATATTATTACTGTACGCATCCCCACATAGCAGGAGAATATAGATTATAGTGCTGTACATTATTACTGTATGCATCCCCACATAGCAGGAGAATATAGATTATAGTGCTTGTTACCTGACATGCCGAACACCGGAATTGTAGCTTCGCCGGTCTGGTTACCGATCGTTAGGTTGTCTCCCTCTGCTGCCTGCAGTTCTCCAACCAGCCAATTGGCGGCCTCCTCTTTACTTCCCTCGGCAACAGCCGCTTCCGCTTGTATGATTAAACCATCACCCTTTCTGGTAACAAAGAAAACGACCAGAAAACATGAAAAATGATTAGCATGGTCAAAATCGTTTTGACTTGTATAATATGATAGATTAAAAATCAACATCATTTTACAACAAAAATAACAACATCCTCGTAAACTGCAGCTAACCAAATGCTTTTCTGTCATGAAGCTGACTGTATAGTGTATGAAGCATTGAAAAGATAAGTGATATGTAGGTAAAGATGTGTAATGCTCTAAGTAAGCTGCGCCCTCCTTTCACACGCACTAACCTTAAGGCAACGATGTTGATGTCCAAAACACCAAACTGTTTGCGTAATAATCTCCTTAAAAGCTGCAAAGGATTGTGGGCAGAAAGTGAGTCATCAAAATTAAGGATAATGGATGAGCGTAATGAGGACCGTAGAACAAACATGTACACTCCGCTCATGTACACTACGCACATGGACACCACGCACGTGGACACCACGCACATGGACACTAAGCACGTGGACGCCACGCACATGGACGCCACGCACATGGACACCACGCACATGGACACCACGCACATGGACGCCACGCACATGGACGCCACGCACATGGACACCACGCACATGGACACCACGCACGTGGACACCACGCACGTGGACACTAAGCACGTGGACACCACGCACATGGACACCACGCACATGGACACTAAGCACGTGGACACCACGCACATGGACACCACTCACATGGACACCACGCACATGGACACTATGCACATGGACACCACGCACATGGACACCACGCACATGGACACCACACACATGGACACCACGCGCACATCAACACGGGATAGTGACTAACTAGTGATTGACTTTAACATGGGACTAGTGACTTACATCAACATGGGACTATTATGACTAAACTCAACATGGAACTATAGTGACTAACACCAACATGGGACATGTTACAATCATGTAGAAAAAAATCGAATGTAGATAAAGCATGATTCGACATCTGGAAAAAAAATTCAGGCAATTAAACTCACAGGCAAAAGAAACGCAAAAGCACAACTGAAACTTCCATGTGGTAAATTCTTGAAAATGATTTCATGTTTTCTTCCACGAAAATGAAAACGAAACTAATTCATCCGATACGAAATTCGTCTTTTAGAGTTCCGAAAAACAATATGCGTGAGTCAGTGGCTTTCAACCCTTTTGGTTCCGGTCGTGCTGAAAGTCAGTACCGTGTTGATCCTCCACGGCCAGCAAGCACCGCCCTGCACCTCCGGTACATGGAGCGCACCAGATTGTTGGTTTGCTGCTGGGGAACCTGGGCCCACACTTGTGCAATGGCTGGTTCAGGTCGTGCTGAAAGTCAGTACCGTGTTGATCCTCCACGGGCAGCAATCACCGCCCTGCACCTCCGGTACATGGAGCTCACCAGATTGTTGGTTTGCTGCTGGGGAACCTGGGCCCACACTTGTGCAATGGCTGCACGCAACTCAGCTGCCGTACGAGGCCTGGGAACGAGAGCATTGAGCAAAAATGCTCTATTGGGTTAAGATCCGAGGGACAGGGCAGGATGGGGCAAGAGATGGATGTTGTTGTGATGCAGGAAGTCCTGGGTAACACGTGCTGTGTGGGGGCGGGCGTTAACCTGCTGGAACAGGAAGTTACGGTGCTGTGTGTGGGGGGCGGGCATTATCCTGCTGGAACAGGAAGTTACGGTGCCTATGGAAAAATGGCACCACGTGGGGCTGGAGGACTTGGGCGATATAGCGGTCAGCACTGACGCCATTCCCACGACATTGACCCACATTCTGGAAGAACACAGGGTCAACTCGCTGATTCAGGCCGATTGCGTCCAAACCATGACGCTTACACCTCCCCATCTGTTGTGTTGCGTGATGTTGGCCTCAGCAAACCGCTCTCTGCACCTTCTCCAGATCTTTATACGGCCATAAGAGTGATCCACAAAAACGCTACTCGTCTGAGAATAGCACCCTCCTCCGCTCCCTAAGACACCAGTTAACGTGCTGCTGGGCCCATGCCAGACGGTGACGGCGATGCTGAACTGTGAGGGCAGGACGTCTTGCGGGAACATGGTTTTCCACGTGTGCAGTAGCCAGACGCTGACGCACGGTTCGATCACTGACTGGCCTCCCGTGCACACCTATGGTGTTTCTGGCTGTGTTAGCAGCGGTTTCACGGTTGTCCCGGTAGTGCTGGCGCCGAAGTCGGTGATCTTGGGCAGCTGTGGTGACCCTTGGCCTGCCGCTCCTGGGTAAGTCATCAGTACTGTTGGTGGCATAGAAACGGTGCTGAAGGCGATAGCCTGTCGTGACATTCACACCGAAAGTCAAGGCAACTTGCGACGACCAATAGCTTTTTGGCGCTGGACATCCAACAATCTTGGCATCGTGACTAGGCAAGAACTGTGCGAGTTTTGGCCCGACTGTGGCCAGTAAGTTTATAACCTGACTGAGTGCACTGAACAATACTCATGACATGTCCAGTTTCTGCACGTGCAGCGAGTGCCCGACACGGCAGGCTGTAACCCACTAACAGAACTGCTCACCCATGACCCAGTTAACTCCCAACTCGGCACTGACCTGGCTTGTGGACAAGAACAAGGAGGAACGGCCCCGTCCTACAAAGTTGTTTCTCCAAACTTTATTTTATTTCGTCTATTTTGTTGTTACTGTTGCCGGTTCTCCCCTCTCTAAGTTCTGCCAATGACACTAGACCCTCTACGACCTCGACCGATTAGCCACGTGACTGGGGGTGGGGCTGGGTGGGGGGGGGGAGAGGGGGGTGGGGGGAGAGGGAGAGAGACAGAGAGAGAGGGTGAGTGGGTGGGTGTTTAGGGGTTTAACGTCCTTTTCCACCACATAAGGGTGATATCAAAGACGGGGAAACGAGAAAAAAGCCAGCACAAATATTTGGCCCAAGCCGGGATTCGAACTCTCGACCCGAGCATTGGAAGTCCAACGCTCTACCATTCGGCTACCCTGGCTCCCCAGAGAGAGAGAGAGAGAGAGAGATGACGTCAATTCAGTGAACTAAAGATATGACGTCAGCCTCTAACACTGAGATCGTCTGAGGATGCTTGTTTATGTCTTGTGATTTCCCGGTTGGCTTTGTGACTTCCCCGATTGAAATATTTTCACATGAAATCTGGAAGATCTAGAGGGCTGGTGAAATGTCGGAGGCAGTGGCGATACTTGCTGATTTTGTCTGTGAACTAAGCGTTTGACGCCAGCCTCACACTGGTGGTATAACAGATGATGCTTGTGCATGTCTTATGATTTCCCTGTTGCTTTTGTGACTTCCCTGACTGAAGTAATTTTTACATAAAATCTGGAAGATCTAGAGGGCTGGTGAAACGTGGACTAGAATACCTTGGATTGTACTTATGAAATCACAAATTTGGAGCTCTTTTGACCGGTGCTTCTCGCAGAAACTTGAAAAAGCTATGTTGATCTAAAAGTTCAGTTATTCTTAATGCTAAAGCTATAATAGTGCAGTAGTTCCTGTCATATGTGCAGTTGTCACACTAGACAAAAACGCCGGGATGATAAGTAATTTGCAGTAGTCTTTTCATAGATATTTGATCTTATGTGCAAACCACCCCTACCTCGGAAAATTTTTTTTTTACACAAAACCAGTCAGAACTACAGAGCTGTAGCACGAATATAGTCAGTGTAATTGGGTGAACTTCCAAAGTCTAGAAAATGAAGGAATTTGAACAACTTTTTCGAAAAAAAATCGTAACATGACCAATTTTTTTTTTCAAATCGACGATAAATCTCCTGAAAATGCGGCAGGATAAAAATCGTGAAAGGTAGGTCTGGAGAAGGTGAATTCCCATTTTATCTCAAAGTAAAAAGGCCTCCATCGAGGTGGTTTAGGAGATAGCCATCATTACATCCGTACACACACACACACACACACACACACACACACACACACACACACACACACACACACACGTCTCACAACTCCCGCCAAAAAGAACACAGCAGCATAGTGTGCACGTCAAGTGTCTGTGACGCAGATTTCGTTACGTCACTGTGTGCGTGAAAGTATGTATCGTGTGGAGAAACGTCACAGTCTTGTTTTGTATCACTGAAACTTGCTGCTGCGCGTAGCAAAATCTGCCCCGTCCCATAAAGTTGTTTCTCTATAGAGAAACAACTTAAAAACGTGTGTTGCGTGAGCTGATAACATTTTTCCGTTTATTGACATGTTTGTTCACTTTTTTTTCCAGCGATAAAACTGTTTGCGTTTCTTTTGCCTGCGAGTTTATATTAATCAATCTGATGTCAATATCCAAGTCACTGTCCCTGAAACACAGTTGAATAACTGACGGTGAAATAATTGACAGTGAAAACCGTTAGAATACCGTTTCTCGTGCTTCCTCTGCCAGCCGCTGGTAAGACTCTGAATCAGGGTTCGTGTCGTTAAAGTCGGGATCAATGGAAACCCTCATCTCAAACTTCAACGTAGAGGTATCTGGCGAGAGACAACAGGACAACACAACATTACAACATAGAGACATCTGGCGAGAGACAACAGGACAACACAACATTACAACATAGGGGCATCTGGCGAGAGACAACAGGACAACACAACATTACAACATAGAGGCATCTGGCGAGAGACAACAGGACAACACAACATTACAACATAGAGGCATCTGGCGAGAGACAACAGGACAACACAACATTACAACATAGAGGCATCTGGCGAGAGACAACAGGACAACACAACATTACAACATAGAGGCATCTGGCGAGAGACAACAGGACAACACAACATTACAACATAGAGGCATCTGGCGAGAGACAACAGGACAACACAACATTACAACATAGAGGCATCTGGCGAGAGACAACATTACAACACAACATTACAACATAGAGGCATCTGGCGAGAGACAACAGGACAACACAACATTACAACATAGAGGCATCTGGCGAGAGACAACAGGACAACACAACATTACAACATAGAGGTATCTGGCGAGAGACTAGAGGACAACACAACATTACAACATAGAGGTATAGAGGCATCTGGCGAGAGACAACAGGACAAAACAACATTACAACATAGAGGTATAGAGGCATCTGGCGAGAGCCAACAGGACAAAACAACATTACAACATAGAGGTATCTGGCGAGAGCCAACAGGACAAAACAACATTACAACATAGAGGTACCTGGCGAGAGACAACAGGACAAAACAACATAACAACATAGAGGTATCTGGCGAGAGCCAACAGGACAAAGCAACATTACAACATAGAGGCATCTGGCGAGAGCCAACAGGACAAAACAACATTACAACGTAGAGGTACCTGGCGAGAGACAACAGGACAAAAGAACATTACAACATAGAGGTACCTGGCGAGAGCCAACAGGACAAAACAACATTACAACATAGAGGTTCCTGGCGAGAAACAATAGGACAAAACAACATTACAACATAGAGGTATAGAGGCATCTGGCGAGAGCCAACAGGACAAAACAACATTACAACATAGAGGTTCCTGGTGAGAAACAACAGGACAAAACAACATTATAACATAGAGGTACCTGGCGAGAGACAACAGGACAAAACAACATTACAACGTAGAGGTATATGGCGAGAGACAACAGGACAAAACTGTTCAACAACGAGCTTCGGCCTCAGGTCTGCTTCGTGCAAATGGCGCCTCATAGATTTACTTCTCTAAACAAAGCTTGCAGGGAAAAGCTATTAACTGTGTCCGAATTATTGGTTTTAAACTTTAGTTTTCAGAGATGGAAATGAAAACAAAACTATTATAGGCTGGTTTCCAGGGGTAGGGCCGTAGGTGTAGTTTGAGGAAGGTGACAGAGAAGAAAGTTGTCGCCCGCGGCCTTCGGTCTTGGGCTACAACTTTCTTCTCTGTCAGCTCCCTCAAACTACACCTACGACTCTACCCCCGAAACCCAGCCTATAATAGTATAGTCTTAGGCCTCGGTCACAACCGGCCGCACGATTTTTTAATGCTTGCGATCTCCACGAAATGTCTGCGGCCTGCGGCTTCTACGATCTGAAAAAAAAAAAAATTAAGGTTGCCAATCGTGCGTACGATATACGTGCGATGGCGTACGTTCCCCGCAAGTCTCGCACGGGTAACGTCTTGCGATTTCAGTTGGTCAAAAATCGTACGACGGCCGTACGGATCGTACGTTGTCCTCGCAGTTATCGTACGATGTTGACGATGTTTGCACGGGCTATACGGGTGTCGTGCGTGCGCCGTACGGCTATCGTAAGTGCTCTGTACGCGTGGTGTGCGTCGGTCGTTCGACGGCCATGGCCGACGCGCGTTTTTCATGCATATAGGGACCAGTCTACATATATACATGTAGTTTGTTTATGGAAAGAAGACATCAGAGGATTTGGATATTATTAACAGAGAGTTTGACAAACCTATGGACACGTACACAACTTGACAGACACTGACACAGCACTGCAACACTTCTACATTGCACACCAACATCCCCCGGGCCCGCACCTGGTCTTGCGTCAGCCTTGCGGAGCACTCACGGAGCACGTGCGTGCATCGTGGGAACATCGTACTACCGACTTGCAGTCTGTGATCACGTGCGGCCATCGTGCGGTCCTCGTGGGAAGCACGCAAGACAACCGTGCGTCACTTGTGCGTTCATCGTGCGGCCGCCGTGCGGCCATCGTGACCTATTTTTCTCGCCCGGAGAGGTCAAATTCGTACGATGCACTTGCGGCAATCGTGTGTTGGCCGTACAGTGGCCGCGCGGCCAACGCAAGTGTGTAAAAAATCGCAGGTGATCGTAGAGTTTCTTGATCATGTCGAAAACCGGCCGCAGCGCTCTGCGGCCTCCTTGCGACCTGGAAATTTCGCAGGACGCCCGTGCGCCGTTCGCAAGATTTGCCACGATTTTTGGCCGTAGACCCGCCGTAGGAGCCCGTACGGCCGGTTGTGACCGTAGCTTTAGTCATAGAATAGAGTTTGAAGTGTACGAGCTAACACACACAGAGCTACAACTATAGAGCGTATGGCCTACTCACCCACACACACAGCACTGGAATTTCTCGCGCGTCCCGTTGTGCATGGATCAGCCTCGTCCTCGTCCTCGCAGATGGCTCCGGTTAAACCTCGTTTGCAAACGCACGTGCCAGTAACACGGTTACATGACTGGGTGTTATCCTGTAGACAGTCACAGCGCTCTCTACACTCTGGGCCGAACGTGAACTCCAGGCATTCTGAACAGGAAACAAAAGGAGATTTCACAACACAATACGCGCACATGCTACGTGAACAAGAGAAAACAAAAGAACAAAATATCTTAAATCATGAAAAAACACTGTCAGCAGGATAGGAACAAGCCATTTCAGCAGGATAGGACCAAGCCATGTCAGCAGGATAGGACCAAGCCATGTCAGCAGGGTAGGACCAAGCCATGTCAGCAGGGCGTAGGACCAAGCTATATGTCATTAGGATAGGACCAAGCCATGTCAGCAGGATAGGACCAAGCTATATGTCAGCAGGATAGGACCAAGCTATATGTCAGCAGGAAAGGACCAAGCCATGTCAGTAGGATAGGACCAAGCCATGTCAGCAGGGGGTAGGACCAAGCCATGTCAGCAGGATAGGACCAAGCCATGTCAGCAGGGGATAGGACCAAGCTATGTCAGCAGGATAGGACCAAGCCATGTCAGCAGGGGGTAGGACCAAGCTATGTCAGCAGGATAGGACCAAGCTATATGTCAGTAGGATAGGACCAAGCCATGTCAGCAGGATAGGACCAAGCCATGTCAGCAGGATAGGACCAAGCCATGTCAGCAGGGTAGGACCAAGCCATGTCAGCAGGATAGGACCAAGCCATGTGAGCAGGATAGGACCAAGCTATGTGAGCAGGATAGGACCAAGCTATATATCAGTATGATAGGACCAAGCTATGTCAGCAGGATAGGACCAAGCTATATGTCAGTAGGATAGGACCAAGCCATGTCAGCAGGATAGGACCAAGCTATATGTCAGTAGGATAAGACCAAGCCATGTCAGCAGGATAGGACCAAGCTATATGTCAGCAGGATATGACCAAGCCATGTCAGCAGGATATGACCAAGCCATGTCAGCAGGATAGGACCAAGCTGTGTCAGCAGGATAGGACCAAGCCATGTCAGCAGGATAGGACCAAGCTATATGTCAGTTGGATAGGACCAAGCTGTGTCAGCAGGATAGGACCAAGCCATGTCAGCAGGATAGGACCAAGCTATATGTCAGTTGGATAGGACCAAGCCATGTCAGCAGGTTAGGACCAGCCTATTTCAGCACTTTTTGGCATTTTCACGATTCATCATAAATATCGAAGAGTTTCATAACCTTTGACAGCATTATCGAGGTACATTCAAGAAGTGGTTTCGAAATGCGAAGCATTATCAGGTAAATGTCTGGCAAGGCACATTGTGGGTATTTCATCAACTATGAGACCATATAGCCGCCATATTTTCAATCATATGGGTTAGAACAATTTTGGTGTCATTCTATGTATACAATGGAGCTCAGTTATCATGAAACAGTCCACCGTGTTTATGCGATTGTTCAAATCTCATACCCCCCCCCCCCCCCGAAAAGCTGAAATGCATGATTTCAAATGTTAGGAAAACGCTATTTTGAAATTTTGTGTGCTGAGTAATTCATAAACAACGCTTTCGTTTTTATCTTGTGCGCTCCAAGTACTAATAAGTACGACGCGTGATTACTGGGTGTGTGTGACAGTTACATGATCTATATGAGACCGCCAAAACCCCGTTACAATAAGAACGCTTTATGAACCTTACTTACAACGTACTTTAAATGGAGTATCTCTGGAAACAAGAATACTAGAACTTCGCTTCGTTTTAATTAATTTTTCCGGCCAGTACCTACCGTCACTATCACTGCACGCTAACTGACGTCAGATTTATTTTGTCGAACGCTATTTCTTTAAATAAGGGATTTGTCAGACTTGGTGTGCCTACAGTGAACTCATGTGACGTCACAATCGGGACAATATTACTTGTATGACGTCACGTGTGGCCGTCATGTTTGGAATCCCGAGTACCGTGTACAAAAAAGAAAACTATTCTTCATCCTACGGGACATCACCTCTTGGACCCGAAAGCCGTCCTCAGATTAAAAACAAGAAAGCCAGCAAAAACAATCACAAGCAAACAAAATTCTGAAAGCAGACCCCCCCCCCCCCCCTCTCCTTGTGTCGTACCTGAACAGTTGCCGTCTGGTTTCTTGAAGAATCCGTGATGACATGTACACAGGAAACTGCCGTTGATGTTGCTACAGTTGGAGTTAGCGGGACATGCTGGTCTTGTGAATGACACGTCACACTCATCCACGTCATCACTACAGGTGACTCCTTGCCAACCAGACTTGCACGTGCAGTTTCCAATTGTTTCGTTGCAAAAGATAGTATTCTGCGTGTTGCACATGCATATCTGAGAGGTGGAAGAGGTGGGCGACGTTGGTGATGTCGGGCTGGTTGGAGATGTACGAGACCCTGGCGAGGTTGGTGATGTAGGAGAGGTGGGAGATGTTGGCGATGTTGGTGGTGTGGGACTTGTGGGGCTGGTTGGCGAGGTTGGTGATGTGGGGCTGGTCGGGGATGTAGGAGACGTGGGCGAGGTTGGTGATGTAAGAGACGTTGGAGATGTTGGGCTTGTAGGGCTGGTAATGGACGTTGATGATGTGGGGCTAGTTGGAGATGTAGGAGACCCTGGCGAGGTTGGGGAAGTAGGAGAGGTTGGAGAGGTGGGCGAGGTAGGAGACCCTGGCGAGGTTGGGGAAGTAGGAGAGGTTGGAGAGGTGGGCGAGGTTTGTGATATTGGGCTTCCTGGGCTTGTCGGGGACGTTGGTGATGTGGGGCTAGTTGCAGAGGTAGGAGACCCTGGCGAGGTTGGGGAAGTTGGAGAGGTTGGAGAGGTGGGCGAGGTTTGTGATATTGGGCTTCCTGGACTTGTCGGAGACGTTGGTGACGTGAGGCTGGTTGGAGATGAAGGGGATCCTGGCGAGGTTGGTGATGTAGGAGAGGTGGGAGATGTTGGTGATGTTGGACTTGTGGGGCTGGTTGGTGAAGTTGGTGATGTGGGGCTAGTCGGGGATGTACGTGATGTGGGCGAGGTTGGTGATGTAAGAGAGGTTGGAGATGTTGGTGATGTTGGGCTTGTAGGGCTAGTTGGACTTGTTGCGCTAGTTGGACTTGTAGGGCTGGTAAGAGACGTTGGTGATGTGGGGCTAGTTGCAGAGGTAGGAGACCCTGGCGAGGTTGGGGAAGTTGGAGAGGTTGGAGAGGTGGGCGAGGTTTGTGATATTGGGCTTCCTGGGCTTGTCGGGGACGTTGGTGATGTGGGGCTGGTTGGAGATGTAGGGGACCCTGGCGAGGTTGGTGATGTAGGAGAGGTGGGAGATGTTGGCGATGTTGGTGATGTGGGACTTGTTGGGCTGGTTGGCGAGGTTGGTGATGTGGGGCTGGTCGGGGATGTTGGCGAGGTTGGGGAGGTAGGAGAGGTTGGAGAGGTGGGCGAGGTTTGTGATATTGGGCTTCCTGGGCTTGTCGGGGACGTTGGTGATGTGGGGCTAGTTGCAGAGGTAGGAGACCCTGGCGAGGTTGGGGAAGTAGGAGAGGTTGGAGAGGTGGGCGAGGTTTGTGATATTGGGCTTCCTGGACTTGTCGGAGACGTTGGTGACGTGGGGCTGGTTGGAGATGTATGGGATCCTGGCGAGGTTGGTGATGTAGGAGAGGTGGGAGATGTTGGTGATGTTGGACTTGTGGGGCTGGTTGGCGAAGTTGGTGATGTGGGGCTAGTCGGGGATGTACGTGATGTGGGCGAGGTTGGTGATGTAAGAGAGGTTGGAGATGTTGGTGATGTTGGGCTTGTAGGGCTAGTTGGACTTGTTGCGCTAGTTGGACTTGTAGGGCTGGTAAGAGACGTTGGTGATGTGGGGCTAGTTGCAGAGGTAGGAGACCCTGGCGAGGTTGGGGAAGTTGGAGAGGTTGGAGAGGTGGGCGAGGTTTGTGATATTGGGCTTCCTGGGCTTGTCGGGGACGTTGGTGATGTGGGGCTGGTTGGAGATGTAGGGGACCCTGGCGAGGTTGGTGATGTAGGAGAGGTGGGAGATGTTGGCGATGTTGGTGATGTGGGACTTGTTGGGCTGGTTGGCGAGGTTGGTGATGTGGGGCTGGTCGGGGATGTTGGCGAGGTTGGGGAGGTAGGAGAGGTTGGAGAGGTGGGCGAGGTTTGTGAGATTGGGCTTCCTGGGCTTGTCGGGGACGTTGGTGATGTGGGGCTAGTTGCAGAGGTAGGAGACCCTGGCGAGGTTGGGGAAGTAGGAGAGGTTGGAGAGGTGGGCGAGGTTTGTGATATTGGGCTTCCTGGACTTGTCGGAGACGTTGGTGACGTGGGGCTGGCTGGAGATGTAGGGGATCCTGGCGAGGTTGGTGATGTAGGAGAGGTGGGAGATGTTGGTGATGTTGGACTTGTGGGGCTGGTTGGCGAAGTTGGTGATGTGGGGCTAGTCGGGGATGTACGTGATGTGGGCGAGGTTGGTGATGTAAGAGAGGTTGGAGATGTTGGTGATGTTGGGCTTGTAGGGCTAGTTGGACTTGTTGCGCTAGTTGGACTTGTAGGGCTGGTAAGAGACGTTGGTGATGTGGGGCTAGTTGCAGAGGTAGGAGACCCTGGCGAGGTTGGGGAAGTTGGAGAGGTTGGAGAGGTGGGCGAGGTTTGTGATATTGGGCTTCCTGGGCTTGTCGGAGACGTTGGTGACGTGGGGCTGGTTGGAGATGTAGGGGATCCTGGCGAGGTTGGTGATGTAGGAGAGGTAGGAGATGTTGGTGATGTTGGACTTGTGGGGCTGGTTGGCGAAGTTGGTGATGTGGGGCTAGTCGGGGATGTACGTGATGTGGGCGAGGTTGGTGATGTAAGAGAGGTTGGAGATGTTGGTGATGTTGGGCTTGTAGGGCTAGTTGGACTTGTTGCGCTAGTTGGACTTGTAGCGCTGGTAAGAGACGTTGGTGATGTGGGGCTAGTTGCAGAGGTAAGAGACCCTGGCGAGGTTGGGGAAGTTGGAGAGGTTGGAGAGGTGGGCGAGGTTTGTGATATTGGGCTTCCTGGGCTTGTTGGGGACGTTGGTGATGTGGGGCTGGTTGGAGATGTAGGGGACCCTGGCGAGGTTGGTGATGTAGGAGAGGTGGGAGATGTTGGTGATGTGGGACTTGTTGGGCTGGTTGGCGAGGTTGGTGATGTGGGGCTGGTCGGGGATGTTGGCGAGGTTGGGGAGGTAGGAGAGGTTGGTGACGTTTGTGATGTGGGACTTGTGGGGCTAGTTGGCGAGGTTGGTGATGTAGGGCTGGTTGGAGATGTAGGAGACTTGGGTGAGGTTGGGGATGTCGGAGAGGTGGGCGATGTTGGTGACGTTGGACTTGTTGGGGAGGTAGGTGAGGAGGGCGACGTTGGTGATGTGGGGCTGGTTGGGGATGTAGGAGACGTGGGCGAGGTTGGGGAGGTAGGAGAGGTGGGCGATGTTGGCGAAGTTGGTGATGTGGGACTTGTGGGGCTTGTTGGAGATGTTGGGGATGTGGGGCTGGTTGGTGATGTAGGGCTGGTTGGAGATGTTGGTGATGTGGGACTTGTGGGGCTTGTTGGAGATGTTGGGGATGTGGGGCTGGTTGGTGATGTAGGGCTGGTTGGAGACGTTGGTGATGTGGGGCTGGTTGGTGATGTAGGAGACGTGGGCGAAGTTGGGGAGGTCGGCGATGTTGGGCTGGTTGGAGATGTAGGAGACGTTGGTGAGGTTGGGGATGTAGGAGACGTGGGCGATGTTGGTGACGTTGGTGAAGTGGGACTTGTGGGGGAGGTTGGAGAGGTGGGCGAGGTTGGTGATGTGGGGCTGGTCGGGGATGTTGGCGAGGTTGGGGAGGTAGGAGAGGTTGGTGAAGTTGGTGATGTGGGACTTGTGGGGCTAGTTGGCGAGGTTGGTGATGTGGGGCTGGTCGGGGATGTAGGAGACGTGGGCGAGGTTGGGGAGGTAGGAGAGGTTGGTGACGTTGGTGATGTGGGACTTGTGGAGCTAGTTGGAGATGTAGGAGACGTGGGCGAGGTTGGGGAGGTAGGAGAGGTGGGCGATGTTGGCGAAGTTGGTGATGTGGGACTTGTAGGGCTTGTTGGAGATGTTGGGGATGTGGGGCTGGTTGGTGATGTAGGGCTGGTTGGTGATGTTGGAGATGTGAGGGATGTTGGTGATGTTGGAGATGTGGGGGATGTTGGTGATGTGAGACTTGTTGGGCTGGTTGGCGAGGTCGGTGATGTGGGGCTGGTCGGGGATGTTGGAGAAGTGGGCGAGGTTGGTGATGTTGGAGATGTGGGAGATGTTGGTGATGTGGGACTTGTTGGGCTGGTTGGCGAGGTTGGTGATGTGGGGCTGGTCGGGGATGTTGGCGAGGTTGGGGAGGTAGGAGAGGTTGGTGAAGTTGGTGATGTGGGACTTGTGGGGCTAGTTGGCGAGGTTGGTGATGTGGGGCTGGTCGGGGATGTAGGAGACGTGGGCGAGGTTGGGGATGTAGGAGAGGTTGGTGACGTTGGTGATGTGGGACTTGTGGGGCTAGTTGGAGATGTAGGAGACGTGGGCGAGGTTGGGGAGGTAGGAGAGGTGGGCGATGTTGGCGAAGTTGGTGATGTGGGACTTGTGGGGCTTGTTGGAGATGTTGGGGATGTGGGGCTGGTTGGTGATGTAGGGCTGGTTGGAGATGTTGGTGATGTGGGACTTGTGAGGCTTGTTGGAGATGTTGGGGATGAGGGGCTGGTTGGTGATGTAGGGCTGGTTGGAGACGTTGGTGATGTGGGGCTGGTTGGTGATGTAGAAGACGTGGGCGAGGTTGGGGAGGTCGGCGATGTTGGGCTGGTTGGAGATGTAGGAGACGTTGGTGAGGTTGGGGATGTAGGAGACGTGGGCGATGTTGGTGACGTTGGTGAGGTGGGACTTGTGGGGGAGGTTGGAGAGGTGGGCGAGGTTGGTGATGTGGGGCTGGTCGGGGATGTTGGCGAGGTTGGGGAGGTAGGAGAGGTTGGAGAGGTGGGCGAGGTTTGTGATATTGGGCTTCCTGGGCTTGTCGGGGACGTTGGTGATGTGGGGCTAGTTGCAGAGGTAGGAGACCCTGGCGAGGTTGGGGAAGTAGGAGAGGTTGGAGAGGTGGGCGAGGTTTGTGATATTGGGCTTCCTGGACTTGTCGGAGACGTTGGTGACGTGGGGCTGGCTGGAGATGTAGGGGATCCTGGCGAGGTTAGTGATGTAGGAGAGGTGGGAGATGTTGGTGATGTTGGACTTGTGGGGCTGGTTGGCGAAGTTGGTGATGTGGGGCTAGTCGGGGATGTACGTGATGTGGGCGAGGTTGGTGATGTAAGAGAGGTTGGAGATGTTGGTGATGTTGGGCTTGTAGGGCTAGTTGGACTTGTTGCGCTAGTTGGACTTGTAGGGCTGGTAAGAGACGTTGGTGATGTGGGGCTAGTTGCAGAGGTAGGAGACCCTGGCGAGGTTGGGGAAGTTGGAGAGGTTGGAGAGGTGGGCGAGGTTTGTGATATTGGGCTTCCTGGGCTTGTCGGAGACGTTGGTGACGTGGGGCTGGTTGGAGATGTAGGGGATCCTGGCGAGGTTGGTGATGTAGGAGAGGTGGGAGATGTTGGTGATGTTGGACTTGTGGGGCTGGTTGGCGATATTGGTGATGTGGGGCTAGTCGGGGATGTACGTGATGTGGGCGAGGTTGGTGATGTAAGAGAGGTTGGAGATGTTGGGCTTGTAGGGCTAGTTGGACTTGTTGCGCTAGTTGGACTTGTAGGGCTGGTAAGAGACGTTGGTGATGTGGGGCTAGTTGCAGAGGTAGGAGACCCTGGCGAGGTTGGGGAAGTTGGAGAGGTTGGAGAGGTGGGTGAGGTTTGTGATATTGGGCTTCCTGGGCTTGTTGGGGACGTTGGTGATGTGGAGCTGGTTGGAGATGTAGGGGACCCTGGCGAGGTTGGTGATGTAGGAGAGGTGGGAGATGTTGGCGATGTTGGTGATGTGGGACTTGTTGGGCTGGTTGGCGAGGTTGGTGATGTGGGGCTGGTCGGGGATGTTGGCGAGGTTGGGGAGGTAGGAGAGGTTGGAGAGGTGGGCGAGGTTTGTGATATTGGGCTTCCTGGGCTTGTCAGGGACGTTGGTGATGTGGGGCTAGTTGCAGAGGTAGGAGACCCTGGCGAGGTTGGGGAAGTAGGAGAGGTTGGAGAGGTGGGCGAGGTTTGTGATATTGGGCTTCCTGGACTTGTCGGAGACGTTGGTGACGTGGGGCTGGTTGGAGATGTATGGGATCCTGGCGAGGTTGGTGATGTAGGAGAGGTGGGAGATGTTGATGATGTTGGACTTGTGGGGCTGGTTGGCGAAGTTGGTGATGTGGGGCTAGTCGGGGATGTACGTGATGTGGGCGAGGTTGGTGATGTAAGAGAGGTTGGAGATGTTGGTGATGTTGGGCTTGTAGGGCTAGTTGGACTTGTTGCGCTAGTTGGACTTGTAGGGCTGGTAAGAGACGTTGGTGATGTGGGGCTAGTTGCAGAGGTAGGAGACCCTGGCGAGGTTGGGGAAGTTGGAGAAGTTGGAGAGGTGGGCGAGGTTTGTGATATTGGGCTTCCTGGGCTTGTTGGGGACGTTGGTGATGTGGAGCTGGTTGGAGATGTAGGGGACCCTGGCGAGGTTGGTGATGTAGGAGAGGTGGGAGATGTTGGCGATGTTGGTGATGTGGGACTTGTTGGGCTGGTTGGCGAGGTTGGTGATGTGGGGCTGGTCGGGGATGTTGGCGAGGTTGGGGAGGTAGGAGAGGTTGGTGACGTTTGTGATGTGGGACTTGTGGGGCTAGTTGGCGAGGTTGGTGATGTAGGGCTGGTTGGAGATGTAGGAGACTTGGGTGAGGTTGGGGATGTCGGAGAGGTGGGCGATGTTGGTGACGTTGGACTTGTTGGGGAGGTAGGTGAGGAGGGCGACGTTGGTGATGTGGGGCTGGTTGGGGATGTAGGAGACGTGGGTGAGGTTGGTGAGGTAGGCGAGGTCGGGGATGTGGGGCTGGTCGGGGATGTTGGAGATGTGGGCGAGGTTGGTGATGTGGGACTTGTTGGGCTGGTTGGCGAGGTCGGTGATGTGGGGCTGGTCGGGGATGTTGGCGAGGTTGGGGAGGTAGGAGAGGTTGGTGAGGTTGGTGATGTGGGACTTGTGGGGCTAGTTAGCGAGGTTGGTGATGTGGGGCTGGTCGGGGATGTTGGCGAGGTTGGGGAGGTAGGAGAGGTTGGTGATGTTGGTGATGTTGGACTTGTGGGGCTAGTTGGCGAGGTTGGTGATGTGGGGCTGGTCGGGGATGTAGGAGACGTGGGCGAGGTTGGGGAGGTAGGAGAGGTTGGTGACGTTGGTGATGTGGGACTTGTGGGGCTAGTTGGAGATGTAGGAGACGTGGGCGAGGTTGGGGAGGTAGGAGAGGTGGGCGATGTTGGCGAAGTTGGTGATGTGGGACTTGTGGGGCTTGTTGGAGATGTTGGGGATGTGGGGCTGGTTGGTGATGTAGGGCTGGTTGGAGATGTTGGAGATGTGGGCGAGGTTGGTGATGTTGGAGATGTGGGAGATGTTGGTGATGTGGGACTTGTTGGGCTGGTTGGCGAGGTCGGTGATGTGGGGCTGGTCGGGGATGTTGGAGATGTGGGCGAGGTTGGTGATGTGGGAGATGTGGGAGATGTTGGTGATGTGGGACTTGTTGGGCTGGTTGGCGAGGTTGGTGATGTGGGGCTGGTCGGGGATGTTGGCGAGGTTGGGGAGGTAGGAGAGGTTGGTGAAGTTGGTGATGTGGGACTTGTGGGGCTAGTTGGCGAGGTTGGTGATGTGGGGCTGGTTGGTGATGTAGGAGACGTGGGCGAGGTTGGGGAGGTAGGAGAGGTTGGTGACGTTGGTGATGTGAGACTTGTGGGGCTAGTTGGCGAGGTTGGTGATGTGGGGCTGGTCGGGGATGTTGGCGAGGTTGGGGAGGTAGGAGAGGTTGGTGAAGTTGGTGATGTGGGACTTGTGGGGCTAGTTGGCGAGGTTGGTGATGTGGGGCTGGTCGGGGATGTAGGAGACGTGGGCGAGGTTGGGGAGGTAGGAGAGGTTGGTGACGTTGGTGATGTGGGACTTGTGGGGCTAGTTGGAGATGTAGGAGACGTGGGCGAGGTTGGGGAGGTAGGAGAGGTGGGCGATGTTGGCGAAGTTGGTGATGTGGGACTTGTGGGGCTTGTTGGAGATGTTGGGGATGTGGGGCTGGTTGGTGATGTAGGGCTGGTTGGAGATGTTGGTGATGTGGGACTTGTGGGGCTTGTTGGAGATGTTGGGGATGTGGGGCTGGTTGGTGATGTAGGGCTGGTTGGAGACGTTGGTGATGTGGGGCTGGTTGGTGATGTAGGAGACGTGGGCGAGGTTGGGGAGGTCGGCGATGTTGGGCTGGTTGGAGATGTAGGAGACGTTGGTGAGGTTGGGGATGTAGGAGACGTGGGCGATGTTGGTGACGTTGGTGAGGTGGGACTTGTGGGGGAGGTTGGAGAGGTGGGCGAGGTTGGTGATGTGGGGCTGGTCGGGGATGTTGGCGAGGTTGGGGAGGTAGGAGAGGTTGGTGAAGTTGGTGATGTGGGACTTGTGGGGCTAGTTGGCGAGGTTGGTGATGTGGGGCTGGTCGGGGATGTAGGAGACGTGGGCGAGGTTGGGGAGGTAGGAGAGGTTGGTGACGTTGGTGATGTGGGACTTGTGGAGCTAGTTGGAGATGTAGGAGACGTGGGCGAGGTTGGGGAGGTAGGAGAGGTGGGCGATGTTGGCGAAGTTGGTGATGTGGGACTTGTGGGGCTTGTTGGAGATGTTGGGGATGTGGGGCTGGTTGGTGATGTAGGGCTGGTTGGAGATGTTGGTGATGTGGGACTTGTGGGGCTTGTTGGAGAAGTTGGGGATGTGGGGCTGGTTGGTGATGTAGGGCTGGTTGGAGACGTTGGTGATGTGAGGCTGGTTGGTGATGTAGGAGACGTGGGCGAGGTTGGGGAGGTCGGCGATGTTGGGCTGGTTGGAGATGTATGGGACGTTGGTGAGGTTGGGGATGTAGGAGACGTGGGCGATGTTGGTGACGTTGGTGAGGTGTGACTTGTGGGGGAGGTTGGAGAGGTGGGCGAGGTTGGTGATGTGGGGCTGGTCGGGGATGTTGGCGAGGTTGGGGAGGTAGGAGAGGTTGGTGAAGTTGGTGATGTGGGACTTGTGGGGCTAGTTGGCGAGGTTGGTGATGTGGGGCTGGTCGGGGATGTAGGAGACGTGGGCGAGGTTGGGGAGGTTGGTGACGTTGGTGATGTGGGACTTGTGGGGCTAGTTGGAGATGTAGGAGACGTGGGCGAAGTTGGGGAGGTAGGAGAGGTGGGCGATGTTGGCGAAGTTGGTGATGTGGGACTTGTGGGGCTTGTTGGAGATGTTGGGGATGTGGGGCTGGTTGGTGATGTAGGGCTGGTTGGGGATGTTGGAGATGTGGGCGAGGTTGGTGATGTTGGAGATGTGGGAGATGTTGGTGATGTGGGACTTGTTGGGCTGGTTGGCGAGGTCGGTGATGTGGGGCTGGTCGGGGATGTTGGAGATGTGGGCGATGTTGGTGATGTGGGAGATGTTGGTGATGTGGGACTTGTTGGGCTGGTTGGCGAGGTTGGTGATGTGGGGCTGGTCGGGGATGTTGGCGAGGTTGGGGAGGTAGGAGAGGTTGGTGAAGTTGGTGATGTGGGACTTGTGGGGCTAGTTGGCGAGGTTGGTGATGTGGGGCTGGTCGGGGATGTAGGAGACGTGGGCGAGGTTGGGGAGGTAGGAGAGGTTGGTGACGTTGGTGATGTGGGACTTGTTGGGCTGGTTGGCGAGGTTGGTGATGTGGGGCTGGTCGGGGATGTTGGCGACGTTGGGGAGGTAGGAGAGGTTGGTGAAGTTGGTGATGTGGGACTTGTGGGGCTAGTTGGCGAGGATGGTGATGTGGGGCTGGTTGGGGATGTAGGAGACGTGGGCGAAGTTGGGGAGGTAGGAGAGGTTGGTGACGTTGGTGATGTGGGACTTGTGGGGCTAGTTGGAGATGTAGGAGACGTGGGCGAGGTTGGGGAGGTAGGAGAGGTGGGCGATGTTGGCGAAGTTGGTGATGTGGGACTTGTGGGGCTTGTTGGAGATGTTGGGGATGTGGGGCTGGTTGGTGATGTAGGGCTGGTTGGAGATGTTGGTGATGTGGGACTTGTGGGGCTTGTTGGAGATGTTGGGGATGTGGGGCTGGTTGGTGATGTAGGGCTGGTTGGAGACGTTGGTGATGTGGGGCTGGTTGGTGATGTAGGAGACGTGGGCGAGGTTGGGGAGGTCGGCGATGTTGGGCTGGTTGGAGATGTAGGAGACGTTGGTGAGGTTGGGGATGTAGGAGACGTGGGCGATGTTGGTGACGTTGGTGAGGTGGGACTTGTGGGGGAGGTTGGAGAGGTGGGCGAGGTTGGTGATGTGGGGCTGGTCGGGGATGTTGGCGAGGTTGGGGAGGTAGGAGAGGTTGGTGAAGTTGGTGATGTGGGACTTGTGGGGCTGGTTGGCGAGGTTGGTGATGTGGGGCTGGTCGGGGATGTAGGAGACGTGGGCGAGGTTGGGGAGGTAGGAGAGGTTGGTGACGTTGGTGATGTGGGACTTGTGGGGCTAGTTGGAGATGTAGGAGACGTGGGCGAGGTTGGGGAGGTAGGAGAGGTGGGCGATGTTGGCGAAGTTGGTGATGTGGGACTTGTGGGGCTTGTTGGAGATGTTGGGGATGTGGGGCTGGTTGGTGATGTAGGGCTGGTTGGAGATGTTGGAGATGTGGGCGAGGTTGGTGATGTTGGAGATGTGGGAGATGTTGGTGATGTGGGACTTGTTGGGCTGGTTGGCGAGGTCGGTGATGTGGGGCTGGTCGGGGATGTTGGAGATGTGGGCGAGGTTGGTGATGTGGGAGATGTGGGAGATGTTGGTGATGTGGGACTTGTTGGGCTGGTTGGCGAGGTTGGTGATGTGGGGCTGGTCAGGGATGTTGGCGAGGTTGGGGAGGTAGGAGAGGTTGGTGAAGTTGGTGATGTGGGACTTGTGGGGCTAGTTGGCGAGGTTGGTGATGTGGGGCTGGTCGGGGATGTAGGAGACGTGGGCGAGGTTGGGGAGGTAGGAGAGGTTGGTGACGTTGGTGATGTGGGACTTGTGGGGCTAGTTGGAGATGTAGGAGACGTGGGCGAGGTTGGGGAGGTAGGAGAGGTGGGCGATGTTGGCGAAGTTGGTGATGTGGGACTTGTGGGGCTTGTTGGAGATGTTGGGGATGTGGGGCTGGTTGGAGATGTTGGTGATGTGGGACTTGTGGGGCTTGTTGGAGATGTTGGGGATGTGGGGCTGGTTGGTGATGTAGGGCTGGTTGGAGACGTTGGTGATGTGGGGCTGGTTGGTGATGTAGGAGACGTGGGCGAGGTTGGGGAGGTCGGCGATGTTGGGCTGGTTGGAGATGTAGGAGACGTTGGTGAGGTTGGGGATGTAGGAGACGTGGGCGATGTTGGTGACGTTGGTGAGGTGGGACTTGTGGGGGAGGTTGGAGAGGTGGGCGAGGTTGGTGATGTGGGGCTGGTCGGGGATGTTGGCGAGGTTGGGGAGGTAGGAGAGGTTGGTGATGTTGGTGATGTGGGACTTGTGGGGCTAGTTGGCGAGGTTGGTGATGTGGGGCTGGTCGGGGATGTAGGAGACGTGGGCGAGGTTGGTGATGTTGGAGATGTGGGCGAGGTTGGTGATGTTGGAGATGTGGGAGATGTTGGTGATGTGGGACTTGTTGGGCTGGTTGGCGAGGTCGGTGATGTGGGGCTGGTCGGGGATGTTGGAGATGTGGGCGAGGTTGGTGATGTTGGAGATGTGGGAGATGTTGGTGATGTGGGACTTGTTGGGCTGGTTGGCGAGGTTGGTGATGTGGGGCTGGTCGGGGATGTTGGCGAGGTTGGGGAGGTAGGAGAGGTTGGTGAAGTTGGTGATGTGGGACTTGTGGGGCTAGTTGGCGAGGTTGGTGATGTGGGGCTGGTCGGGGATGTAGGAGACGTGGGCGAGGTTGGGGAGGTAGGAGAGGTTGGTGACGTTGGTGATGTTGGAGATGTTGGTGATGTGGGACTTGTTGGGCTGGTTGGCGAGGTCGGTGATGTGGGGCTGGTCGGGGATGTTGGCGAGGTTGGAGAGGTAGGAGAGGTTGGTGAAGTTGGTGATGTGGGACTTGTGGGGCTAGTTGGCGAGGTTGGTGATGTGGGGCTGGTCGGGGATGTAGGAGACGTGGGCGAGGTTGGGGAGGTAGGAGAGGTTGGTGACGTTGGTGATGTGGGACTTGTGGGGCTAGTTGGAGATGTAGGAGACGTGGGCGAGGTTGGGGAGGTAGGTGAGGTGGGCGATGTTGGCGAAGTTGGTGATGTGGGACTTGTGGGGCTTGTTGGAGATGTTGGGGATGTGGGGCTGGTTGGTGATGTAGGGCTGGTTGGAGATGTTGGTGATGTGGGACTTGTGGGGCTTGTTGGGGATGTTGGGGATGTGGGGCTGGTTGGTGATGTAGGGCTGGTTGGAGACGTTGGTGATGTGGGGCTGGTTGGTGATGTAGGAGACGTGGGCGAGGTTGGGGAGGTCGGCGATGTTGGGCTGGTTGGAGATGTAGGAGACGTGGGCGAAGTTGGGGAGGTAGGAGAGGTGGGCGATGTTGGCGAAGTTGGTGATGTGGGACTTGTGGGGCTTGTTGGAGATGTTGGGGATGTGGGGCTGGTTGGTGATGTAGGGCTGGTTGGAGATGTTGGAGATGTGGGCGAGGTTGGTGATGTTGGAGATGTGGGAGATGTTGGTGATGTGGGACTTGTTGGGCTGGTTGGCGAGGTCGGTGATGTGGGGCTGGTTGGGGATGTTGGCGAGGTTGGGGAGGTAGGAGAGGTTGGTGAAGTTGGTGATGTGGGACTTGTGGGGCTAGTTGGCGAGGTTGGTGATGTGGGGCTGGTCGGGGATGTAGGAGACGTGGGCGAGGTTGGGGAGGTAGGAGAGGTTGGTGACGTTGGTGATGTGGGACTTGTGGGGCTAGTTGGAGATGTAGGAGACGTGGGCGAGGTTGGGGAGGTAGGAGAGGTGGGCGATGTTGGCGAAGTTGGTGATGTGGGACTTGTGGGGCTTGTTGGAGATGTTGGGGATGTGGGGCTGGTTGGTGATGTAGGGCTGGTTGGAGATGTTGGTGATGTGGGACTTGTGGGGCTTGTTGGGGATGTTGGGGATGTGGGGCTGGTTGGTGATGTAGGGCTGGTTGGAGACGTTGGTGATGTGGGGCTGGTTGGTGATGTAGGAGACGTGGGCGAGGTTGGGGAGGTCGGCGATGTTGGGCTGGTTGGAGATGTAGGGGACGTTGGTGAGGTTGGGGATGTAGGAGACGTGGGCGATGTTGGTGACGTTGGTGAGGTGGGACTTGTGGGGGAGGTTGGAGAGGTGGGCGAGGTTGGTGATGTGGGGCTGGTCGGGGATGTTGGCGAGGTTGGGGAGGTAGGAGAGGTTGGTGAAGTTGGTGATGTGGGACTTGTGGGGCTAGTTGGCGAGGTTGGTGATGTGGGGCTGGTCGGGGATGTAGGAGACGTGGGCGAGGTTGGGGAGGTAGGAGAGGTTGGTGACGTTGGTGATGTGGGACTTGTGGGGCTAGTTGGAGATGTAGGAGACGTGGGCGAGGTTGGGGAGGTAGGAGAGGTTGGCGATGTTGGCGAAGTTGGTGATGTGGGACTTGTGGGGCTTGTGGGGCTTGTTGGAGATGTTGGGGATGTGGGGCTGGTTGGTGATGTCGGGCTGGTTGGAGATGTTGGTGATGTGGGACTTGTGGGGCTTGTTGGAGATGTTGGGGATGTGGGGCTGGTTGGTGATGTAGGGCTGGTTGGAGACGTTGGTGATGTGGGGCTGGTTGGTGATGTAGGAGATGTGGGCGAGGTTGGGGAGGTCGGCGATGTTGGGCTGGTTGGAGATGTAGGAGACGTTGGAGAGGTTGGGGATGTAGGAGACGTGGGCGATGTTGGTGACGTTGGTGAGGTGGGACTTGTGGGGGAGGTTGGAGAGGTGGGCGAGGTTGGTGATGTGGGGCTGGTCGGGGATGTTGGCGAGGTTGGGGAGGTAGGAGAGGTTGGTGATGTTGGGCTGGTTGGAGACGTTGGTGATGTGGGGCTGGTTGGTGATGTAGGAGACGTGGGCGAGGTTGGGGAGGTCGGCGATGTTGGGCTGGTTGGAGATGTAGGAGACGTGGGCGAAGTTGGGGAGGTAGGAGAGGTGGGCGATGTTGGCGAAGTTGGTGATGTGGGACTTGTGGGGCTTGTTGGAGATGTTGGGGATGTGGGGCTGGTTGGTGATGTAGGGCTGGTTGGAGATGTTGGAGATGTGGGCGAGGTTGGTGATGTTGGAGATGTGGGAGATGTTGGTGATGTGGGACTTGTTGGGCTGGTTGGCGAGGTCGGTGATGTGGGGCTGGTCGGGGATGTTGGCGAGGTTGGGGAGGTAGGAGAGGTTGGTGAAGTTGGTGATGTGGGACTTGTGGGGCTAGTTGGCGAGGTTGGTGATGTGGGGCTGGTCGGGGATGTAGGAGACGTGGGCGAGGTTGGGGAGGTAGGAGAGGTTGGTGACGTTGGTGATGTGGGACTTGTGGGGCTAGTTGGAGATGTAGGAGACGTGGGCGAGGTTGGGGAGGTAGGTGAGGTGGGCGATGTTGGCGAAGTTGGTGATGTGGGACTTGTGGGGCTAGTTGGAGATGTAGGAGACGTGGGCGAGGTTGGGGAGGTAGGTGAGGTGGGCGATGTTGGCGAAGTTGGTGATGTGGGACTTGCGGGGCTTGTTGGAGATGTTGGGGATGTGGGGCTGGTTGGTGATGTAGGGCTGGTTGGAGATGTTGGTGATGTGGGACTTGTGGGGCTTGTTGGGGATGTTGGGGATGTGGGGCTGGTTGGTGATGTAGGGCTGGTTGGAGACGTTGGTGATGTGGGGCTGGTTGGTGATGTAGGAGACGTGGGCGAGGTTGGGGAGGTCGGCGATGTTGGGCTGGTTGGAGATGTAGGAGACGTGGGCGAAGTTGGGGAGGTAGGAGAGGTGGGCGATGTTGGCGAAGTTGGTGATGTGGGACTTGTGGGGCTTGTTGGAGATGTTGGGGATGTGGGGCTGGTTGGTGATGTAGGGCTGGTTGGAGATGTTGGAGATGTGGGCGAGGTTGATGATGTTGGAGATGTGGGAGATGTTGGTGATGTGGGACTTGTTGGGCTGGTTGGCGAGGTCGGTGATGTGGGGCTGGTCGGGGATGTTGGCGAGGTTGGGGAGGTAGGAGAGGTTGGTGAAGTTGGTGATGTGGGACTTGTGGGGCTAGTTGGCGAGGTTGGTGATGTGGGGCTGGTCGGGGATGTAGGAGACGTGGGCGAGGTTGGGGAGGTAGGAGAGGTTGGTGACGTTGGTGATGTGGGACTTGTGGGGCTAGTTGGAGATGTAGGAGACGTGGGCGAGGTTGGGGAGGTAGGAGAGGTGGGCGATGTTGGCGAAGTTGGTGATGTGGGACTTGTGGGGCTTGTTGGAGATGTTGGGGATGTGGGGCTGGTTGGTGATGTAGGGCTGGTTGGAGATGTTGGTGATGTGGGACTTGTGGGGCTTGTTGGGGATGTTGGGGATGTGGGGCTGGTTGGTGATGTAGGGCTGGTTGGAGACGTTGGTGATGTGGGGCTGGTTGGTGATGTAGGAGACGTGGGCGAGGTTGGGGAGGTCGGCGATGTTGGGCTGGTTGGAGATGTAGGGGACGTTGGTGAGGTTGGTGACGTTGGTGAGGTGGGACTTGTGGGGGAGGTTGGAGAGGTGGGCGAGGTTGGTGATGTGGGGCTGGTCGGGGATGTTGGCGAGGTTGGGGAGGTAGGAGAGGTTGGTGAAGTTGGTGATGTGGGACTTGTGGGGCTAGTTGGCGAGGTTGGTGATGTGGGGCTGGTCGGGGATGTAGGAGACGTGGGCGAGGTTGGGGAGGTAGGAGAGGTTGGTGACGTTGGTGATGTGGGACTTGTGGGGCTAGTTGGAGATGTAGGAGACGTGGGCGAGGTTGGGGAGGTAGGAGAGGTGGGCGATGTTGGCGAAGTTGGTGATGTGGGACTTGTGGGGCTTGTTGGAGATGTTGGGGATGTGGGGCTGGTTGGTGATGTAGGGCTGGTTGGAGATGTTGGTGATGTGGGACTTGTGGGGCTTGTTGGGGATGTTGGGGATGTGGGGCTGGTTGGTGATGTAGGGCTGGTTGGAGACGTTGGTGATGTGGGGCTGGTTGGTGATGTAGGAGACGTGGGCGAGGTTGGGGAGGTCGGCGATGTTGGGCTGGTTGGAGATGTAGGAGACGTGGGCGATGTTGGTGACGTTGGTGAGGTGGGACTTGTGGGGGAGGTTGGAGAGGTGGGCGAGGTTGGTGATGTGGGGCTGGTCGGGGATGTTGGCGAGGTTGGGGAGGTAGGAGAGGTTGGTGAAGTTGGTGATGTGGGACTTGTGGGGCTAGTTGGCGAGGTTGGTGATGTGGGGCTGGTCGGGGATGTAGGAGACGTGGGCGAGGTTGGGGAGGTAGGAGAGGTTGGTGACGTTGGTGATGTGGGACTTGTGGGGCTAGTTGGAGATGTAGGAGACGTGGGCGAGGTTGGGGAGGTAGGAGAGGTGGGCGATGTTGGCGAAGTTGGTGATGTGGGACTTGTGGGGCTTGTGGGGCTTGTTGGAGATGTTGGGGATGTGGGGCTGGTTGGTGATGTCGGGCTGGTTGGAGATGTTGGTGATGTGGGACTTGTGGGGCTTGTTGGAGATGTTGGGGATGTGGGGCTGGTTGGTGATGTAGGGCTGGTTGGAGACGTTGGTGATGTGGGGCTGGTTGGTGATGTAGGAGATGTGGGCGAGGTTGGGGAGGTCGGCGATGTTGGGCTGGTTGGAGATGTAGGAGACGTTTGAGAGGTTCGGGATGTAGGAGACGTGGGCGATGTTGGTGACGTTGGTGAGGTGGGACTTGTGGGGGAGGTTGGAGAGGTGGGCGAGGTTGGTGATGTGGGGCTGGTCGGGGATGTTGGCGAGGTTGGGGAGGTAGGAGAGGTTGGTGATGTTGGGCTGGTTGGAGACGTTGGTGATGTGGGGCTGGTTGGTGATGTAGGAGACGTGGGCGAGGTTGGGGAGGTCGGCGATGTTGGGCTGGTTGGAGATGTAGGAGACGTGGGCGAAGTTGGGGAGGTAGGAGAGGTGGGCGATGTTGGCGAAGTTGGTGATGTGGGACTTGTGGGGCTTGTTGGAGATGTTGGGGATGTGGGGCTGGTTGGTGATGTAGGGCTGGTTGGAGATGTTGGAGATGTGGGCGAGGTTGGTGATGTTGGAGATGTGGGAGATGTTGGTGATGTGGGACTTGTTGGGCTGGTTGGCGAGGTCGGTGATGTGGGGCTGGTCGGGGATGTTGGCGAGGTTGGGGAGGTAGGAGAGGTTGGTGAAGTTGGTGATGTGGGACTTGTGGGGCTAGTTGGCGAGGTTGGTGATGTGGGGCTGGTCGGGGATGTAGGAGACGTGGGCGAGGTTGGGGAGGTAGGAGAGGTTGGTGACGTTGGTGATGTGGGACTTGTGGGGCTAGTTGGAGATGTAGGAGACGTGGGCGAGGTTGGGGAGGTAGGTGAGGTGGGCGATGTTGGCGAAGTTGGTGATGTGGGACTTGTGGGGCTTGTTGGAGATGTTGGGGATGTGGGGCTGGTTGGTGATGTAGGGCTGGTTGGAGATGTTGGTGATGTGGGACTTGTGGGGCTTGTTGGGGATGTTGGGGATGTGGGGCTGGATGGTGATGTAGGGCTGGTTGGAGACGTTGGTGATGTGGGGCTGGTTGGTGATGTAGGAGACGTGGGCGAGGTTGGGGAGGTCGGCGATGTTGGGCTGGTTGGAGATGTAGGAGACGTTAGTGAGGTTGGGGATGTAGGAGACGTGGGCGATGTTGGTGACGTTGGTGAGGTGGGACTTGTGGGGGAGGTTGGAGAGGTGGGCGAGGTTGGTGATGTGGGGCTGGTCGGGGATGTTGGCGAGGTTGGGGAGGTAGGAGAGGTTGGTGAAGTTGGTGATGTGGGACTTGTGGGGCTAGTTGGCGAGGTTGGTGATGTGGGGCTGGTCGGGGATGTAGGAGACGTGGGCGAGGTTGGGGAGGTAGGAGAGGTTGGTGACGTTGGTGATGTGGGACTTGTGGGGCTAGTTGGAGATGTAGGAGACGTGGGCGAGGTTGGGGAGGTAGGAGAGGTGGGCGATGTTGGCGAAGTTGGTGATGTGGGACTTGTGGGGCTTGTGGGGCTTGTTGGAGATGTTGGGGATGTGGGGCTGGTTGGTGATGTCGGGCTGGTTGGAGATGTTGGTGATGTGGGACTTGTGGGGCTTGTTGGAGATGTTGGGGATGTGGGGCTGGTTGGTGATGTAGGGCTGGTTGGAGACGTTGGTGATGTGGGGCTGGTTGGTGATGTAGGAGATGTGGGCGAGGTTGGGGAGGTCGGCGATGTTGGGCTGGTTGGAGATGTAGGAGACGTTGGTGAGGTTGGGGATGTAGGAGACGTGGGCGATGTTGGTGACGTTGGTGAGGTGGGACTTGTGGGGGAGGTTGGAGAGGTGGGCGAGGTTGGTGATGTGGGGCTGGTCGGGGATGTTGGCGAGGTTGGGGAGGTAGGAGAGGTTGGTGAAGTTGGTGATGTGGGACTTGTGGGGCTAGTTGGCGAGGTTGGTGATGTGGGACTTGTGGGGCTAGTTGGAGATGTAGGAGACGTGGGCGAGGTTGGGGAGGTAGGAGAGGTGGGCGATGTTGGCGAAGTTGGTGATGTGGGACTTGTGGGGCTTGTTGGAGACGTTGGTGATGTGGGGCTGGTTGGTGATGTGGGGCTGGTTGGGCTTGTGGGGCTGGTAGGAGACGTCGGTGAGGTTGTCGACATTACTGTTCCTGTTGAAAATTATGATTTGTTATTTGTGTGTGTGTGTGTTGTTTATTTTAGGTTGTTGTTAATATGATTTTTGTATATGAATTTAAAGGGTTTTTTTTTTTTTTTTTTGCGGCAGTGCTGGATTGTGTTACGCTATAACAGTTTGGTTTGTTTTCATAGTTACTGATAATCGCTTTTATAGTAGTTGCACAGAACCCTATCTGTGTCTGTCGCTCTTCTTGTTATTACCATTATACTTCACCGCTTATTGCACAGTGTAGGTCACTACAGTAGGCACAGTGTAGGTCACTACAGTCAGTGTAGGTCACTACAGTCAGTGTAGGTCACTACAGTAGGCACAGTGTAGGTCACTACAGTCAGTGTAGGTCACTACAGTAGGCACAGTGTAGGTCACTACAGTAGGCACAGTGTAGGTCACTACAGTAGGCACAGTGTAGGTCACTACAGTAGGCACAGTGTAGGTCACTACAGTAGGCACAATGTAGGTCACTACAGTAGGCACAGTGTAGGTCACTACAGTCAGTGTAGGTCACTACAGTCAGTGTAGGTCACTACAGTAGGCACAGTGTAGGTCACTACAGTAGGCACAGTGTAGGTCACTACAGTAGGCACAGTGTAGGTCACTACAGTAGGCACAGTGTAGGTCACTACAGTAGGCACTTTCATCGTATCAGCCCTACTGTAGTAGTTATCATTACTCTACCAGTTCCGGTAAGACTACGATTTTGTGACTCTAGTAGGTACTGTCATTGTACCAGTCACTGTCATTCTGGTAGTTACTATTATTGTACCAGTCACTGTCATTCTGGTAGTTACTATTATTGTACCAGTCACTGTCATTCTGGTAGTTACTATTATTGTACCAGTCACTGTCATTCTGGTAGTTACTATTATTGTACCAGTCACTGTCATTCTGGTAGTTACTATTATTGTACCAGTCACTGTCATTCTGGTAGTTACTATTATTGTACCAGTCACTGTCATTCTGGTAGTTACTATTATTGTACCAGTCACTGTCATTCTGGTAGTTACTATTATTGTACCAGTCACTGTCATTCTGGTAGTTACTATTATTGTACCAGTCACTGTCATTCTGGTAGTTACTATTATTGTACCAGTCACTGTCATTCTGGTAGTTACTATTATTGTACCAGTCACTGTCATTCTGGTAGTTACTATTATTGTACCAGTCACTGTCATTCTGGTAGTTACTATTATTGTACGAGTCTCTGTTACTATCTGTATCACTTCAGTTGTGACTATCATTGTACCGACTGTGGCCACTGTCATTCTAACACTATCTGTCACTCTAGTTGTGAGTATCATTCTACTTGTCTTTGTCACCCTAGTTGTGAGTATGATTCGACCAGTCTCCGTCTCTCTGTCAGTTACTATCAAGCCACCAGTGTCTGTCATTCTATTAGTTACTGTTATTCTACCAGTCTCTGTCACCCTAGTTGTGACTATCATTCTACCTGTCTCCGCCACTCTGTTAGTTACTACCATGCTACCAGTCTCTGTCACTCTAGTTGTTACTATCATACTACCAGTCTGTCACTCTAGTTGTGACTTCGTATTACTCTGCACGTCTCTGTCGCTCTAGTTGTGACTACCATTCTACCAATCTTAACCACTCTGTCAGTTACGATCATGCGACCAGTGTCTGGCATTCTGCTAGTTACTATTCTTCTACAAGTCTCTGTTACTCTAGTTGTGACTTTCAATGTCTTCGTCACTTTATTAGTTACTATCATTTTACAGTGTATCTGTCACTCTTGTAGTTACAGGCATTCTGCCAGACTCTCTCAATCTAGTTGTGACTATCAATCTCGACCCTTCTCCTACCCTGGTCCAAAAGCCTGGAATTCTCTGCCTCTTTCGCTCCGCCAGTCAACCTCCCTCGAAACCTTCAAAACAAATCTAAAAACCTACCTGTTTTCATCTCAAAGCACAGTCTAACCTGCCTCCGCCTTTCTCCATCTCCTTATTAAGTTCCATTCATGCAGTTGACCTGGCCCTGAACCTTCTCTTATCTGTCCCTTTACCTGTTCTCTTAGCGCTTAGAACTGCCTTACAAGTAGATGACAGCGCTATATAAAT
Source organism: Batillaria attramentaria (assembly GCA_018292915.2). NCBI lineage: Eukaryota > Metazoa > Mollusca > Gastropoda > Batillariidae > Batillaria > Batillaria attramentaria. The sequence goes on from JACVVK020000074.1 coordinate 1,800,407, forward strand.
AAATAATAATAATTATTATTATTATTACCAGTCTCTCTCACTTTATTAGTTACTATCATGTGACCAGTGTCTCACTCTAGTTGTAACTATCAATCTACCAGTCTCTCTCACTCTATCAGTTACTATCATGTGACCAGTGTCTCACTCTAGTTGTAACTATCAATCTACCAGTCTCTCTCACTTTATTAGTTACTATCATGTGACCAGTGTCTCACTTTAGTTGTAACTATCAATCTACCAGTCTCCCTCACTCTATCAGTTACTATCATGTGACCAGTGTCTCACTCTAGTTGTAACTATCAATCTACCAGTCTCTCTCACTTTATTAGTTACTATCATGTGACCAGTGTCTCACTCTAGTTGTGACTATCAATCTACCAGTCTCTCTCACTCTATCAGTTATTATCAAGTGACCAGTGTCTCACTCTAGTTGTGACTATCAATCTACCAGTCTCTCTCACTCTATCAGTTACTATCATGTGACCAGTGTCTCACTCTAGTTGTGACTATCAATCTACCAGTCTCTCTCACTCTATCAGTTACTATCATGTGGCCAGTGTCTCTCTCTAGTTGTGACTATCAATCTACCAGTCTCTCTCACTCTATCAGTTACTATCATGTGGCCAGTGTCTCACTCTAGTTGTGACTATCAATCTACCAGTCTCTGTCACTCTATCAGTTACTATCATGTGACCAGTGTCTCACTCTTACTTACTTACTTAGGCCCTTGGCTCCACGTGGAGCATAGGCCATCGACAACCCTTCGCCATCGCACTCTGTTCTGGGCTAGTCTTGCCACTCCAGTCCAGTTGGTACCCTGCTTACATAGCTCTGCCTCAGTGTCCCGCCTCCAGCTGTTGCGAGGCCGGCCTCTCTTCCTTTTCCCTTGTGGGTTCCATGTCAGGGCTTGGCGTGTGGTGCTGGATGCTGGCTTCCTGAGGGTGTGTCCAATCCAGCCCCACTTCCTCCGCAGGATCTGCTTGGCCACTGGTTCCTGCCCCGCTCGCTCCCACAGCTCTTCATTCCGGATCTTCTCTGGCCATCGGATGTTGAAGATGCGCCTCAGACAGGTGTTGAGAAATGTCTGGATCTTCTGCTGCATGGTCTTCGTTGTCCTCCATGTTTCGCATCCGTAGAGCAGAACTGACTTCACGTTGGAGTTGAAGATGCGAAGTTTGGTTCTTATGCTGACAACTTTGGATGCCCAGACGTTCTTCAGCATGACCATCGCTGCCCTTGCCTTGCCGATTCTGGCTGTGACGTCTCGGTCTGTGCCTCCCTGTCCATCAACCACACTTCCCAGGTAGACAAAGGACTCTACCTCCCTGATGGGCTCTCCACCGACTGTGACTGGTGTGTTGGCAGTGGTGTTGATCTTCATCAGCTCGGTTTTCTTCCTGTTGATCTTGAGCCCTGTTCCGGCTGATGTGGCTTCCAGGCGCGTAGTCTTGTCCTGCATCTGGCTGTGGCTGTGAGACAGGAGCGCCAGGTCGTCTGCGAAGTCGAGGTCATCCAGCTGCGTCCAGAGTGTCCACTGTATCCCGTTTTTCCTGCCTGCTGTAGTGGTCTTCATGATCCAGTCGATGACCAGGAGGAAGAGGAACGGGGACAACAGGCATCCCTGGCGGACTCCGGTCTTCACCTCGAAGCTTTCTGACAACTGGCCAGCATGAGCAATCCTGCAGCTCATGTCTTGGTAGGTGCACTGGATCAAGGAGATGATCTTCCCGGGAACTCCATAGTGCCTTAGCAGCTTCCACAGTGCCTCTCTGTCTACACTGTCGAAAGCCTTCTCATAGTCTATGAAGTTGATGTAGAGAGGGGAGTTCCACTCCAGTGACTGCTCCACAATGATGCGTAGGCTGGCAATCTGGTCAGCGCAGGACCTGTTCCTGCGAAAGCCCGCCTGCTGGTCTCGGAGCATGGCGTCGACTGCCTCTCTCATCCTCTCCAGTAGAATTCTGTTGAGAACCTTGCCTGGCACTGACAGGAGCATGATCCCTCGGTAGTTGCTGCAGTCCCTGAGGTCCCCTTTCTTTGGCAGCTTGATGACGATCCCTTCTTTCCACTGGGCTGGCACCTCTTCCTTCTCCCAGATCTTGCTGAAAAGGCTGTGCAGCATGTTGACGGCTGTCTCTGTGTCTGCTTTGATGGCTTCTGCTGGTATCTCGTCCGGCCCTGCAGCTTTCCCATTTCTCAGTGTCATGATGGCTTTCCTGATCTCCGCCTTAGAGGGCTTGTCACAGTTGATGGGTAGTTCTGTCTCTGCTGGTGGGATGTCTGGTGGTGTTTCAGGGATGGGGCGATTTAACAGCTCCCTGAAGTGTTCTGCCCATCGCTTCAGCTGTTCCTCAGTTGTTGTCAGTGGGTGCCCGTTCTTGTCCTTCACTGGTTTGTCTGTCTGCTGGAATTTGCCCGCGAGCTTCTTGGTCACCTGGTACAGGTCTTTTAGATTCCCTTGTCGGGCTGCTTCCTCTGCTTGACTGGCCAGGTTGTCGATGTAGTCCCTCTTGTCCTTCCTGGTGCTCCTCTTCACTTCTCTGTCAGCTGCTGTGTATTCTTCTTGTGCCTTTGCCTTAGCTCTTCTTGTTCGGCTCGTGTTCAGTGCAGTTTTCTTCTCTTTCCTAACTTCCAGCTTCTGGATGGTATCAGCAGAGATCCATTCCTTATGTTGGGTCTTTCTCTTGCCAAGGACCTCTTCGCATGTGTCGTGCCAAAGTTTCTTGCTGTGTTCCCAGTGTGTCTCGATGTCCATTTCACTGTCTTCTATCAGGTCTTGCAGTGGCTGGAACCTGTTGGAAAGGCTGATCCGGAATGCTGCTTGTGTGTCTGTGTTCCTGAGTAGTCCAACGTTGTACCTGGTCCGTGTGTTGTTGGCGTTGGTGTGCCTCTTAAGCCGAAGTCTCAATGTTGTTGCAAGAAGGTGGTGGTCTGATGATACATCGGCACCCCTCATCACGCGCACATCCCGCCACGATCTCCTGAACTTCCGGCTGATGCAGATGTGATCAATCTGGTTCTCCGTGACATGGTCCGGTGATCTCCATGTGGCCTTGTGGATGCGCTTGTGTGGGAAGATGCTGCCTCCTATCACTAGCTGGTTCAGGGCACAAAAGTTTGCAAAGCGCTCGCCATTTTCGTTCATCTGTCCCAGTCCGTGTGTTCCCATGGTGTCCTCGTAGCCTGTGTTGTCTGATCCAATCTTGGCGTTGAAGTCTCCCATCAGTATGGTCATGTCCTTGGCTCCTCCTCTATCTATCACTGTCTGCAGTTGTTGGTAGAAGTCATCTTTTTTCTCCTCTTCCGCATCATTGGTGGGAGAGTAGCACTGGATGATGTTCAGCTTGATGTCTTTTTTCTTGGTGATGAATTTGGCTGTGATGATGCGGGAGTTGACAGGTTCCCAGCCGATGAGTGCCCGCTGTGCCTCCGGTGCCAGCATCAGGGCCACGCCCTCAGTGTGGGGGGCTCCATCCTCTGTGTGTCCAGAGTACAGCAATTGCTCTCCCGATGAAAATCTCAGCTGTCCTGTCTGTAGCCACCTTGTCTCACTCAGTCCCAGTATTCCTATCTTGTAGTTCTTCATCTCTCTTGCTACTTGTATGGTCCTTCCTACTTCATACATTGTCCTGATGTTCCATGTGGCTACTCTCGTTGTTGTCCTGGGTGTTAGAAGGGGGGTCGGCCTTGCAGCTTCCTTTCGGCTTTCACTGCAATGCGTCATAGGTCTCCGGGATGGAGACCCTTCCTCGCCCAGGTGAATGTCTTGGTTTGTTGCTGTCGATGCTTTTGTAACTTAATGTTTTTTACAGGTAGGGCTGTTAACCCTACGCAAACCCGTTTAGCCTCTTGGAGAGGTGGTCCACATTCGTCTGACCTCTACCCTTCGACCTGTCCAGCTTGGGTGACCCTGCCAGGAGCATGTGCTCCTGCTGGCATAGTTCTCTGGGTCATTGAGGTACACAAGCCACTACCCCACGACAAGGGGTGGACCATGTAGGGAGTGTCTCACTCTAGTTGTGACTATCAATCTACCAGTCTCTCTCACTCTATCAGTTACTATCATGTGACCAGTGTCTCACTCTAGTTGTGACTATCAATCTACCAGTCTCTCTCACTCTATCAGTTACTATCATGTGACCAGTGTCTCACTCTAGTTGTGACTATCAATCTCTGTCACTCTGTTAGTTACCATCATGTTACCAGTGTCTCACTATAGTTGTAACTATCAATCTACCAGTCTGGCACTTTATCCACACTGTGTATCATTGTACCAGACAATTTGTTTTAGTAGTCGCTGTCCGTTCATTCTGGCAGTCTCTCTGTGTGTAAACGGATGCATCGTCTGATGAAACATCAGTTTTGTTTGTTTGTTCATCGCCGTGTTATTGCTGAACACGGCAAAATCTGGCACGAAGAAAAAAAATCGATGATGCAAGCTGTGCAAGAACGGAAATAGTATTAATGAAAGATAACTCGTCCTAGAAAAGTGCTACTTTCGGTTTTACAGATACCAGACAGGTGACCGTTCCCCCCCCCCCCTACTCCTTATAATCGAACTGAATTGTCATTCGGGGCAGAAAATATTACTCCTAATAGGCGAGGTCTCTTATAAGCGAGCTCCTTATATGCGGGATTTTGTAATATATAACAAAGAACAACTCAAACCGGGAAGAAAAATTTTGCTCATTATAAAAGAGGTCTCTTATAAGCGAGCTCCTTATAAGCGGGTCCGACTGTATCAGTTTATTTTCTGATATCCGCCACATCTGAATTTCCGGCTTGGGATCATACAGATGTATTTGATTTGATTTAATTTGATTTGATTTGGTATCTCCGTGTCTTTTTCTACTTATTTTCCGAGAATATAATTACCACATGTCCAGTGGTCATAATATTCTCTATTTAACCGAAAGGATGTACGGGGTTAAAAGCAGCATCCAGCAATGGACAGTTTTCATCATAATAATAATAATGAATTGTACTTATATAGCGCAAAGTTCTCACATAGTGACTCAATGCGCGTACTCCCTAACTTAATTTATTATTCTTTTTATTTAAATTTGAAAGAAGACGAGACAAGGGAACCCTGCTGCTTCTCTGTGCAACAGTATGACTGTCAGTAACACTTCCTTACACGTCAATGTCGTGTTCTCTCTCTCTCTCTCTCTCTCTCTCTTTTTCTTTCTCTCTCTCTTTTTCTTTCTCTCTCTCTCTCTCTCTCTCTCTCTCTCTCTCTCTCACACACACACACACACACACACACACACACACACACACACACACACACACACACAACTCACCTGTGGACTGGATGAGCACGATCAGAAGAAGGTGATACTTCAGACACCGCCATCGTGACCTGTGGGCAATGACACCTGGCAAAGAGAAAGACAAGAAGAACAAGAAGAAACCTTATTTTTCAAAGGAAGAAGTTTGGCGCGTAGCCCATTTAGAAAACTTGCCGTTGCTACGCTGCAAAGGATAGGAAGGAAAACGTTTTCCGCTACCAAAGCATGGATGGAAAATCAAAATCCTCTTTCATTCTTTTACACACACACACACACACACACACACACACACACACACACACACACACACACACACACACACACAGGGACACACACAGGGACACACACATAGAGGCGCACACACACAGAGGCGCACATACACACACACAGAGGGGCGCGCACACACACACACTACTACTACTACTACTACAAAATGAATCCAGACGCGTTGTGATGATGTACAAAGAATAACATGGGATAATTGTGGTGTACATTTAAATGTGCATATAAAAATTAGGTTTCGGATAGTCAGTACTTAAACAGACTTGCCCTAAGTTGAGTTAAAATAGCGCGGTTCTGAGGAAGCAAACAGACACGATAGGGTGGCGAAGACACCTCTGATGGAAAAAAAAAAATGTTTCGAGAGGGGGGAGTATTTCTAATGTCTAGTTTCTGGTCGGTAGGTCAGATCAGATTAGTTTTGCTGTTCTTCGATGGTTTAAGTTATATCCCAGCTTCCATCCCACACAGCGGAAACGTAATCAACGTTTTATTTAGTGCAGGATACTTTGCGAGAGTTTGTGTCGACCAAAAAATAAAAAATAAAAAAAATCAGACAACAGGAATACGTTTCTTGAGACCAGTTTACAAACTCTATTGACGTAGGCCTGTCGTCTGGTTACCCATCTAGTAAACAATGTTCTGGACCTGATCAATTTGCTGATTTCGGATATACAGGTTGAGTGTAAGTGGCTTGAGCTGATCCTGTCTCGTTGGTACAGTCATGCACTCAGTTTTACATGGATTGCGTACCATGGAACTGAGAGAGAGAGAGAGAGAGAGAGAGAGAGAGAGAGAGAGAGAGAGAGAGAGAGAGAGGATCAAGTGACAATGATGTGAATTATTCAAGCAGTAAAAATGTGAAGTGCATGCAACAAAAACGTGACTGGATCGTGACAAGTGACGATCAGGGAAGTGGACCGAGTGACAATAATGGATCTAGCGAGTGGATGAAGGAACAATACTGGGAGTGGATGAAGGAACAATACTGGGAGTGGATGAAGGAACAATACTGGGAGTGGATGAAGGAACAATACTGGGAGTGAATGAAGGAACATTACTGGGAGTGAATGAAGGAACAATACTGGGAGTGAATGAAGGAACAATACTGGGAGTGGATGAAGGAACAATACTGGGAGTGAATGAAGGAACAATACTGGGAGTGAATGAAGGAACAATACTGGGAGTGAATGAAGGAACAATACTGGGAGTGGATGAAGGAACAATACTGGGAGTGAATGAAGGAACAATACTGGGAGTGAATGAAGGAACAATACTGGGAGTGAATGAAGGAACAATACTGGGAGTGGATGAAGGAACAATACTGGGAGTGGATGAAGGAACAATACTGGGAGTGAATGAAGGAACAATACTGGGAGTGAATGAAGGAACAATACTGGGAGTGAATGAAGGAACAATACTGGGAGTGGATGAAGGAACAATACTGGGAGTGGATGAAGGAACAATACTGGGAGTGGATGAAGGAACAATACTGGGAGTGGATCAAGCGACAATAAAGGGAGTGGTTCAGGCGACAATAAAGGGAGTGGTTCAGGCGACAATAAAGGGAGTGGATCAGGCGACAATAAAGGGAGTGGATCAAGCAACAAATAATGGGAGTGGATCCATAATAATAATAATAATAATAATAATGAGTATTGTATAGGCGCTTTATCCAATTTCATGAATCGGCTCACACCGCCGCGAACTGAATCCAACACGCACGCTCACAAGAAGCACATGCATTCTGTCACACACTGCACATAAACACGTTACAATCACGTGGTGCGAAGGGTCAGCTCAGCTATTTTAAGTTTCGGAATTTAGAATTGCATTTGTTTTTCAAATTTTGTGGGCTGAACATTTCCAAGGCAGAGGGGGGGGGGGGGGGGAAGCCGGAGTACCCAGAGAGAACCCCCGACGATAGGCCCGAATGATCGTTGCACATTCAAGAAGGAAAAAATCTTTGCCCCGAATGGGACCCGAACCTGACCTCTCGCATTGGTGACAAGTCTCTTAACCACTAGACCACCGACCGCAATACTGGGAGCGGATCAGGCAACAATACTGGGAGTGGATCAAGCAACAATACTGGGAGTGGCTCGAGCAACAATACCGGGAGTAGATCAAGCAACAATACCGGGAGTGGCTCGAGCAATAATACCGGGAGTAGATCAAGCAACAATACCGGGAGTGGATCAAGCAACAATACTGGGAGTGGATTGAGCAACAATACTGGGAGTGGCTCGAGCAACAATACCGGGAGTAGATCAAGCAACAATACCGGGAGTGGCTCGAGCAACAATACTGGGAGTGGATCAAGCAACAATACTGGGAGTGGATCAAGCAACAATACTGGGAGTGGATCAAGCAATATTGGGAGTGGATCAAGCAACAATACTGGGAGTGGATGATGCACTATACTGGGAGTGGATCAAACAACAATACTGGGAGTGGATCAAGCAACAATTAATACTGGGAGTGGATCAAGCGACAATACTGGGAGTGGATCAAGCAACAATTAATACTGGGAGTGGATCAAGCAACAATACTGGGAGTGGATCAAGCAACAATACTGGGAGTGGATCAAGCAACAATACTGGGAGTGGATCAAGCAACAATACCGGGAGTGGATCAAGCAACAATTAATACTGGGAGTGGATCAAGCAACAATACTGGGAGTGGAACAAGCAACAATACTGGGAGTGGATCAAGAGACAATACTGGGAGCGGATCAAGCAACAATACTGGGAGTGGACTGAGCAACAATACTGGAAGTGGATCAAGAGACAATACTGGGAGTGGGTCAAGTGAAAATACTGGGAGTGGATCAAGCGACAATACTGGGAGTGGATCGAGCAACAATACCGGGAGTGGATCAAGAGAAATACTGGGAGTGGATCAAGCAACAATACTGGGAGTGGATCGAGCAACAATACCGGGAGTGGATCAAGAGAAATACTGGGAGTGGATCAAGCAACAATACTGGGAGTGGATCAAGCAACAATACTGGGAGTGGATCAAGCGACAGTAATGCAATAGGAACAAGCAACAATACTGGGAGTGGATCAAGCAACAATACTGGGAGTGGATCAAGCGACAGTAATGCAATAGGAACAAGCAACAATACCGGGAGTGGATCAAGAGAAATACTGGGAGTGGGTCAAGAGAAACTACTGGAAGTGGAACAAGCAACAATACTGGGAGTGGATCAAGCAACAATACTGGGAGTGGATCAAGCAACAATACTGGGAGTGGATCAAGCAACAATACTGGGAGTGGATCAAGCAACAATACTGGGAGTGGAACAAGCAACAATACTGGGAGTGGATCAAGCAACAATACTGGGAGTGGATCAAGCAACAATACTGGGAGTGGAACAAGCGACAATACTGGGAGTGGATCAAGCGACAGTAATGCAATAGGAACAAGCAACAATACTGGGAGTGGATCGAGCAACAATACTGGGAGTGGATCGAGCAACAATACTGGGAGTGGATCAAGAGAAATACTGGGAGTGGGTCAAGTGAAAATACTGGGAGTGGATCAAGCGACAATACTGGGAGTGGATCAAGCAACAATACCGGGAGTGGATCAAGAGAAATACTGGGAGTGGATCAAGAGAAACTACTGGAAGTGGATCAAGCAACAATACTGGGAGTGGATCAAGCAACAATACTGGGAGTGGATCAAGCGACAGTAATGCAATAGGAACAAGCAACAATACTGGGAGTGGATCGAGCAACAATACCGGGAGTGGATCAAGAGAAATACTGGGAGTGGGTCAAGAGAAACTACTGGAAGTGGAACAAGCAACAATACTGGGAGTGGATCAAGCAACAATACTGGGAGTGGGTCAAGTGAAAATACTGGGAGTGGATCAAGAGAAACTACTGGAAGTGGATCAAGCAACAATACTGGGAGTGGATCAAGCAACAATACTGGGAGTGGAACAAGCAACAATACTGGGAGTGGATCAAGCAACAATTAATACTGGGAGTGGATCAAGCAACAATACTGGGAGTGGATCAAGCAACAATACTGGGAGTGGATCAAGCAACAATTAATACTGGGAGTGGATCAAGCAACAATACTGGGAGTGGGTCAAGCAACAATTAATACTGGGAGTGGATCAAGCAACAATACTGGGAGTGGATCAAGCAACAATACTGGGAGTGGGTCAAGTGAAAATACTGGGAGTGGATCAAGCAACAATACCGGGAGTGGATCAAGCAACAATTAATACTGGGAGTGGATCAAGCAACAATACTGGGAGTGGGTCAAGCAACAATTAATACTGGGAGTGGATCAAGCAACAATACTGGGAGTGGATCAAGCAACAATACTGGGAGTGGGTCAAGTGAAAATACTGGGAGTGGATCAAGCAACAATACTGGGAGTGGAACAAGCAACAATACTGGGAGTGGATCAAGCAACAATTAATACTGGGAGTGGATCAAGCAACAATACTGGGAGTGGAACAAGCAACAATACTGGGAGTGGGTCAAGTGAAAATACTGGGAGTGGATCAAGAGAAACTACTGGAAGTGGAACAAGCAACAATACTGGGAGTGGATCAAGCAACAATACTGGGAGTGGAACAAGCAACAATACCGGGAGTGGATCAAGCAACAATACTGGGAGTGGATCAAGCAACAATTAATACTGGGAGTGGATCAAGCAACAATACTGGGAGTGGGTCAAGCAACAATTAATACTGGGAGTGGATCAAGCAACAATACTGGGAGTGGATCAAGCAACAATTAATACTGGGAGTGGATCAAGCAACAATACTGGGAGTGGGTCAAGCAACAATTAATACTGGGAGTGGATCAAGCAACAATACTGGGAGTGGATCAAGCAACAATACTGGGAGTGGGTCAAGTGAAAATACTGGGAGTGGGTCAAGCAACAATACCGGGAGTGGATCAAGCAACAATTAATACTGGGAGTGGATCAAGCAACAATACTGGGAGTGGGTCAAGCAACAATTAATACTGGGAGTGGATCAAGCAACAATACTGGGAGTGGATCAAGCAACAATACTGGGAGTGGGTCAAGTGAAAATACTGGGAGTGGATCAAGCAACAATACTGGGAGTGGAACAAGCAACAATACTGGGAGTGGATCAAGCAACAATTAATACTGGGAGTGGATCAAGCAACAATACTGGGAGTGGAACAAGCAACAATACTGGGAGTGGGTCAAGTGAAAATACTGGGAGTGGATCAAGAGAAACTACTGGAAGTGGAACAAGCAACAATACTGGGAGTGGATCAAGCAACAATACTGGGAGTGGAACAAGCAACAATACCGGGAGTGGCTCGAGCAACAATACTGGGAGTGGATCAAGCAACAATACTGGGAGTGGATCAAGCAACAATACTGGGAGTGGATCAAGCAACAATACTGGGAGTGGATCAGGCGACAATAATTGGGGCGCATATCTCAATGAATGAATCTGAATTCAAAATAATGAAATCGTTTAAATCGGTAAATACTGCCTAACAATAACAATAATAATAATAATAGTAATAATAAATACGGCGTGTTCGTTATTATTACCAACGGGATTTGCGGTAATTCGATAGGTTTCTGAATAAAACTGAATACGGTTGAGTATATAACAATGAATGATATTTTCATGATGCCAAATCCTTTTAAAGCGAGTTCTTTACGTGTGGTTATTCTTACTTATTTCTTTGAAAACATCTCAGTGAAAACACTCTCTCTGACAAAATGGGCCAGCTGCCACTGTGTAGTCTAGCTCAGAATAACTGCTCTGTCTTGATGACATTTTCCTAAACCAATTAAGTTCTCTACTGTAACTCCTGTCAAATTCTAGAGTATTCCTAAACCAGTTAAGTTCTCTACTGTAACTCCTGTCAAATTCTAGAGTATTCCTAAACCAGTTAAGTTCTCTACTGTAACTCCTGTCAAATTCTAGAGTATTCCTAAACCAGTTAAGTTCTCTACTGTAACTCCTGTCAAATTCTAGAGTATTCCTAAACCAGTTAAGTTCTCTACTGTAACTCCTGTCAAATTCTAGAGTATTCCTGAAAATGTACGTTGTATGCTTATGTTTACCGCATCACAAAAACTTGAATTTGTCTGTGATGCAAATTTAAACCTCTCAAGCTGTTGAAGCATCCTGAAGTTATGCTCGTAGTCTCTGGATCCACGCTTAGAAAACAAAAACAAAAACAACAACTTACAAACAAACCAACAAAATATAACCGACATACCGTTCAGTAGAGCCATGTCGGTGTAGGCCGCCAGTCAGGTTTGACACAGTGAACACACCCACAGCTTGGGATCGCCCCTCACACTTTCTGCATCACAGACTTAAAAAGAGGCGCGCCTTAAACACGGGACACCCTGCTATAAGAAACGTATCAGCTTGAATTCTCTCTCTGTACTGCCGGGTAGCCGGGTATTTCAATGATGAATACCCGACGTTAACCCTCGATTACCTGGTCACGTGACATCAGTGAAGTGTATATTTACATCGACGTGTGCCACTGTAGACGTTGGGTGGGGTGAGTGTTTGGGAGTTTAACGTCCTTTTCCGCCACGTAAGAATGATATCAAAGACGGGGCAACGCGAAAACGGCCAGCAAAAAAATTAGAATTCGAACTCGCCACCCGAGCATTGAAAGTCCAACGCTTTACCATTCCCCAATCCCGACTCCCCCGCTGTAACTGGTGTTTATAAACACTACCACAAAACTGCCTCGCCAATATTTTTTTTTTAATGAAGACGCATTTATTTATTTATTTATTTATTCACTTATTTATCTATTTATTTTGTCGTTCTATTTGGAAATGGAAACAATAAAAACTGTCAAGAGAGTCATTAAGCGCAAACAGATGTAATCATATTATTACCATACAATCATGTCTTAAATGTCCATTGAACACGTCTTCCCACTGGCCATAATCATAAAGTTTTCGCCACCTCCTTTACATGTGAAGAGTTCAAATGGGGTTCCCTGGCGAGGTATGAAATGATGGCTTTTGTAAACTACGACCGTGTAAGCTCCTCTTTCGGTGTCGCGAAAGGCAATATTGATGGGGATCACAGTCACGGCTGTAGGGGCGATGACTGTAGGGTGGGGTGGGTGTTTGGGGGTTTAACGTCCTTTTCCACCACATAGGGTGATATCAAAGACGGGGCAACGATGAAAAAGCCAGCACAAATATTTGGCCCCAGCCGGGATCGAACTCACGAGCCGAGCATTAGAAGTCCAACACTCTACCATTCGGCCCGATGACTGTAGGGTGGATGACTGTAGGGGCGATGACTGTAGGGTGGAAGGCTATAGTGTGGATGACTGTAAGGTGGATGACTGTAGGGGCGATGACTGTAGGGGCGATGGCTGTCAGGTGGATGACTGTAGGGGCGATGACTGTAGGATATATGACTGTAGGGGCTATGACTGTAGGGGCAATGACTGTAGGGGCAATGACTGTAGGGGCTATGACTGTAGGGGCAATGACTGTAGGGGCTATGACTGTAGGGGCGATGACTGTTGGGGGGATAACCATATGGTAGATGGACGAGAATTCCATGTTGTTGTTGTTGTTGTTGTTGTTGTTGTTGTGGTGGTGGTGGTGGTGGTGGTGGTGGTGGGTGTGGTGTTTTTGGTGGTAGTGGTGGTGTTCGCTGCTTGGTAAACGTTTAGATGACCTACATTCCTGCAACAGGGTCATTGTAAAAGGAACATCTTCTTAAGCGCATGCACAACGGGACGTAAAACGCCTCGTGCACAAAAGTACACAGATTGCGTGCCTGTGCGAAGCAGCCGCTTGGAATGCCGACGTCAGCTTTCAAATCAAACAAATGCTTTTATGAACGTGGTATAAATAATTTTCGCAACTCGGTGCCCCCGATTACGGAAAATACACCACACTCGTTTGTTGATTTCGACCGAAAAACTGCTCGTTAAAACTCGCAGTTTTTCGGTTGAAATCAACAAACTCGTGTGGTGTATTTTCCGTAATCGGGGGCACCGAGTTGGGAAAACTCTCTCTCTCTCTGTATATAAGCTTATATATATACTGACGTCCAAAAGAAACGCGAAAAACAGTGTCTAGTTTCATTTATTGCATAATGAAAAAATCGTAACAAAATTCAAATTTCATTAATAATGTCCAATTTTTTTGTACAGCACAACACTGACGTATTGTCCATAACACAGTAAGGTTGCGGTGGCGATGCGCCATTTGCGCTTAACAGAACAGTCAATAGCGAGTATGGCCCCCATTAGCATCGATGACGGCCTGGCAGCGGCGGGTCATTGAGCGGACCAACGTGTTGCTGGCTGCCCTGGGAATGTTGGCCCAGGCCTGCCGGACGGCCCGATCAAGTTCAGCGACAGTTGTGGGCCTTGGGACCACCCTATTGAGCTGCGTCTGGGGCAAATCCCAAAATTGCTCAATAGGGTTCATGTCAGGAGATAACGCTGGCCAAGGCATCACCTGGATGCCCGAGCGCTGCAGGAGGTCCTGGGTAGCCCTGGCAGTGTGGGGGCGCGCGTTGTCGTGCTGGAAAACCCAGTTCCCAGCACATGAGGGTGCAGCACCTGGTCCATGTACCGCTGCGCTGTGATGCCGTTGCCGCGTCCAGGACCCAGGCCTTGGAAGATGACGGGTCCCAGCACCTGGTTGTGGCCGATGGCGCCCTACAACATGAGGCTGGGCCCGCCCCAGGCGTTGTTTTCCACGACACAGTTGTCAGCATAGCGGTCACCTCTTCTTCTCCATACCCGAACACGCCCGTCGGCATGGTCAATGCAGAAACGGCTTTCATCGCTGAAAAGCACGTTCTGCCAGTTAACATTGTTCCAGTTGAGGTGGCCTTGCGCCCACTGCAGGCGTGCCTGTCTATGGCGCACGGTGAGGACGGGTCCCCTGGCTGGACGGCAGTTCCTCAGCCCCCTGGAGCGCAGTCGCCGGCTGGCCGTTTGCCTAGAAATGGGTGCCTGGTGTGTCCCTATAACAGTTCTGGCTGTTTCTGCACCTGTTCTGAAGGGATCTTGAGCATGGATGCGGAAAATGTGGCGATCTTGCCTTGGCGTGGTCACTCGAGGTCTGCCGCTCCGCTGGGCATCAGCAGTAGCGCCAGTTGTCACGAACCGATGCTGGAGACGATAAATGGTGGAAATGTGGCATTGGAAAGTCGCAGCCACGGCTTCTGGCGTGTCCCCAGACTGCAGACGTCCAATGGCCCTCTCGCGTTGTGCAGAAGTGAGTCGTGGCATCGTGATAGCGTCGAATGAGGGACTGATGAAACCTGTATCTTTGTGCCCTCTCTATCCCCTAGTGACAGTGAACACTACTCACTGCTCAGCTTTTGTGTTTTGCTTGCACATGCAGCTGAACTGCACACGAAATGTGTCACAGCTAACTCGGGCTTCACGTGGACTGCAAGTGCGCTGATGCGGTAAAATTCACAGAACGCTTCCCTCAAACATCGGTCTTGATATACTGGGTGCCAAAAATAACGCAACTTTTGTTAATACCGGAAAAAATGAATTGAAAGATGGAAGATACTTTTCGCGTTTCTTTTGGACGTCAGTATATATATATATATATATATATATATATATATATATATATATATATATATATATATATATAGAAAAGGAACAAAGGCGTCGCTAAAGCCGAAAACATGCGCCATAAATATATATGGTAAGTAAGTAAAGCTGAGAGCGCTCCCAAATCTAGGAGTTGTGTGCTGTGTATACCATTGGACAAGTCTGCCTTGCCCTAGTGGAGGGGGCGGGGGGGGGGGGACTACCATCCTACCGCTGAAACGTCTAACAGATCTAAGGATATCTCACCCTTCATAGGGCCCCCATTCCCCTCCCACCGGGAGGAAAATGGCCGGTACAACCTAGGCCATATGAATTGGTCGAAATCAACAAACGAGGTTGGTGCATTGTACGTAATCGGGGGGGGGGGGGGGGGGGCACCGAATTGGGAAAATTATTTACACCACTTCCGCACCTGCATTTCTTTGATTTGAAAGGCTTCACTCGGCATCTCTGACTGAGGTGCTTTACTTCGCTATATGTCCATTGGCTTTGAGAAGTGATCAGGTCCGTTTAGAAGCCTCCGACTGAGCAGGGAACTGGAACTAGGCTTACGGTTGTCACAAACACGACCGATTGTGGATAAGACGCAGCAAAAGATCAATAATTTCACGTCAAGCGACTGGCAATGCTCCTTCGTCCCCATTCCCGTACATAGTCGAACCACTTCATGTCGTGAAGTAAATTATTCTTTAGTCGCTTATCGTGACGTCAATCCTTTAACCAGAACACACTGCTGGAACATTGCTAGGGGTAGTACATGTGTACTCTTTAGGTACAGCCATAATTCACGTGTGATTGTTATGGGTACAATGTTAAACCACGCGTGGTGAATTATGGATTTTTAAACCATGACTTGTAATAGTGGTAGAGTGGTATACATATATACTTTGTTCCTGTTCTATATGAAAGACATCATGAAATACGTCGTCCATCTTAGTTCTCTGTTCCATGCGCTGAGTCTACAGTGAGAAAGAAAAACGGAGGTCGTTATTTAAAGAAATATTATTTCGTCACAGACGCTGTGAGAGCAGAGATCATGTACGATAGAGTTAGATCATGTACGATAGAGTTAGATCATGGTCAACAGAGTTAGATCGTGTACGAGAGAGCTAGAAATATTATTTCGTCACAGACGCTGTGAGAGCAGAGATCATGTACGATAGAGTTAGATTATGTACGAGAGAGCTAGATCATCTACGATAGAGTTAGATCATCTACGGTAGCGCTAGATCATGTACGATAGAGTTAGATCATGTAAGAGAGAGAGACCAAGATCATGTACAATTGAGTTAGATCATGTACGATAGAGTTAGGTCATGTACGGTAGAGTTAGATCATGTACGGCAGAGTTAGATTATATACGGTAGAGTTAGATCATGCACGATAAAGCCGGCTCATGTTAGGTAGTTTGATAGGGAGGGAGCTACATCAGTAGGTAAAGGCAGTACAGTCATGAGAGTCTGTGTTAAAGAGGGAGCGGCTTTCATTAAGGGTTAACACCCAAATACACATTATAATTGTGCTGCAAGACTAGCAGCTTAAAGCAAGATGTGTGTTTACAGGTTTCCCGTTGTGCGTGAAGACGAAGGAAAACTATGTGCATATTTGCACACCGCGTGTCAAGCTCAGTTTCCAATGCGGATACACACACCCTCAGTAATCTAGCAAGTCACATGGGTCTTAAGTGGACATTCACATTAATAACATCATTTACGTTCAGGCCTACCCTGGTAGCCTACTACCTTCACGCAACACACATCCCCTCACGCAACACACATCCCCTCACGCAAAACACCCCCACCCCCCCCCCCCACGCAACACACATCCCCTCACGCAAAACACCCCCCCACGCAACACACATCCCCTCACGCAACCCCCCCCCCCCCACGCAACACACATCCCCTCACGCAACCCCCCCCCCCCCGCAACACACATCTATTCACGCAACACACATCCCCTCACGCAAAACACACCCCCTCACGCAACACACATCCCCTCACGCAAAACACCCCCTCACGCAACACACATCCCCTCACGCAAAACACACCCCCTCACGCAATTGCCAGACCCAACCAAGGAATCATGGCGAGCAACACGAAGTTTTCAAAGAAAGATTTTTGCGCCTACGTAAAACTATATAATTACAACATTCGGTAAGTTTGCCGTGGATAATGTTCATGAATTGAAAGCTGTTAGCCGGACCTCTGTTCCTTCCTATGCCATTAGCCGCGAAATCGTCTTTGTAGCTTGCGCGGCGTAAAGCCCTAAATAACTAACCTTCCTATGCCAGCAGGTGACACATCTCTCAAATGGAAAACCGAACTTTGAAGAGAACAGAGTATAAGTGAAAAATCTAACAGCAATGCCGACAAAACAGTCGCTTGTTTGACTGATACTGCAAATGGAGATACAAGACTGACCAATCAAGACGCTGCCGAGATTTTAGACTTTTCATCGGTGAAAACATTTTTACAGGATCCGCTACAGAAAGGTTTGAGGTCGATCGTGCTGATACACCTATTCCAAGAGTAACCGTTTCCTGTACTTGAGAAAGATAAAAGACAATCAGGCATGTGCATTCGGCGACGTTGGAAGTGAGACTATATGATGTGCAAATGTTGCTGGGTTGGAATTTTGTCAACATAGCACTCATTCAACTGTCATAAACTTGTTTTCGGCACAACATAGCACTCATTCAACTGTCATAAACTTGTTTTCGGCACAACATAGCACTCATTCAACTGTCATAAACTTGTTTTCGGCACAACATAGCACTCATTCAACTGTCATAAACTTGTTTTCGGCACAATACAAAAGTGAAAATACGCCAAAAGAGTTTTGTATGACAATAAAGTAATGTAAATTCCATCTTTAAAAACCAAACAAACATAAAAATATTTGGATTTCTTTTATTTGTGGCAATATGTCACGTTTGGCTGAATTTGATCGGCATTATGCAATTTGCAATGGATCATTTTGGTTTGAGCGCTATACGCAAGCAGCTGTCCACAAGTGTCCTTTGAAAACAAAAAGCAAAAGCAAATAGACGACCCGCTCACACTTCATTTTAAACAGGGATACAGTCGATTCAACCTATAACCTATATCCTGCGTTCTGGATTTACCGGGGCGTGAATCAAACGTTTTGTGGAGATGTAGGTGAGGCTCTCAGTCGCCGGAATGATGACACACCCTCCACACAACATTTCCTTTCCTTTTCTCTCGTTCCCAGGCGTTTATTTCAGTTTTACAAAAAGCAGGGCAATTTAATCTTTGTTGTGCATAGAACCGATGACAGTCTACCCTACAGGCGGTGTAATAGGGTGAGTCCCATGTTAAACAACTGTTAAATCCAGCGGTTCCTATGTTCCCAGTCAATAGGTAGAGGCAAACAAAATCATCAGACCATGCCAGCCCCATCCCGGTTGTAGCACAGTGGACGAATTGCGGCCCGACGGAGGTTTACGTCCAAACGAAAAGGCTTAAGTATTACCTTCATTCACACGCAGGTAGTTATCAAGACTGACAATAAGAAAATATTAAAATTAATTCTAACGAAACATGGGTTGTAACGGCAGTGATTTTCTTATTAAGAGGAATGAACAGGACAGTTCCTCCTAAGGACAGTTCCTCCTAAGGACAGTTCCTCCTAATTTAAAAAAAGACAAACCGACATTAGGCCAAATTCTGTACGTAGCTGTCAGTGATGTAGCATGCGTGTGTTATATTATTATAGATGTGCATGACTGTAGTATTCATGGAGTTTTTCGCTGCAACCATTTCCCACATCTGGGACGGTAAAGCATTGTTGAACTGAATTCTTGATTAAACTACATTATATATTATTCGGACAGTTTGATGGTTGGTTCTGGGGGCCCTGTCAATGTTTCTTATGCATTTGACTGTGACAGATTCTGTGTTAAACACACACACACACACACACACACACACACACACACACACACACACACACACACACACACACACACACACACACACACACACACACACACACACACACACACACACACGTGCGCGCGCGAGTGAAAAGCCGCACTCATTGAGTACAAAATCTGCATACTAGTATTTCGCTTCTTTGAAGGAACTCGTCCAGTCTATTTCAAACTCCTTACAATCCATCAAATAGCGTCCAGTCTATTTCAAACTCCTTACAATCCATCAAATAGCGTCCAGTCTATTTCAAACTCCTTACAATCCATCAAATAGCGTCCAGTCTATTTCAAACTCCTTACAATCCATCAAATAGCACGCATTCTTCGTTCTTCCTCTGAAAAAAAAAAAAAAAAACCCTGTTGGACGTTCCTCGCCGAAACCTCAAAACAGTTGGCGAGCGCGCGTTTAGCCTCGCTGTCCCGTCACTCCGGAACGCACTACCTGCCGGCCTGAGAGACCAGTCGGACATAGATCGTTTCAAATCCATGTGTGTGTGTGTGTGTGTGTGTGTGTGTGTGTGTGTGTGTGTGTGTGTGTGTGTGTGTGTGTGTGTGTGTGTGTGTGCATATTTGTTGGTATGACTGCGGGAGTATGCGCACTGAGTCACTTTGTGAGAATTTTGCGTTATATAAGTACAAATCATTAACCCCCCCCCCCCCCCCCGCTTCCACCAAGGATCTCATCAATACGCAAAATAAACACTTTCTTTCAATGTACTACACAAGTCATAAATTATTTATGTACATACATACAACAGAATGGATACAGAATTCAGGAAGAAAAAGTTTGATCATCATACTTTCCACTTAATAATAATAATAATAATAATTTTATTTATATAGCGCTTAATCTACATGGAAGGTAGTTCGAAGCGCTTAGAGTACAGGTAAAGAGACAGATAGACGTGAAGGTTCAGGGCCAGGGCAACTGCGTGTATGGTGCTTAATAAGGAGATGGAGAAAGACGGAGGGAGGTTAGACGGAGCTTTGAGATGAAAACAGGTAGGTTTTTAGATTTGTTTTGAAGGTTTCGAGGGAGGTTGACTGGCGGAGCGAAAGAGGCAGAGAATTCCAGGCTTTTGGACCAGCGTAGGAGAAGGCTCGAGAGCCAACAGAAGAAAGTTTAGTGCGTGGGATTCTGAATATCAGGGTATCGGATGAAGACCGGAGGGAACGTGACGGAGTGTAGAGTTCCAACAAGTCAGACAGGTAGGATGGGGCGGAGTTATGGATGCACTTGTAGCAGAGGGTGCAGATCTTGTATTTAATTCTTTGAGAGAGTGGAAGCCAGTGCAGAGAGCAGAGTGCACGAGAGATGTGGTCGGACTTTTTCAAGCGAAGGACAAGGCGAGCAGCAATGTTCTGGATGCGCTGAAGCGGGAGAATGGATGAAGCAGGGAGACCAGCCAGCAGAGAGTTACAGTAGTCAAGACGGGACAGAATGAGTGAAGTGACCAGTTTGGCTGTTGCATCGGTGGAGAGGTACTTGCGGACAGAGGAAATTCGGCGGAGTTGGAAATGGCAGGACTGTGAGATCTGGGCAATGTGCTTTTTCATGGTCAGGGTGCTGTCAAGTGTTACCCCAAGATTTTTGGCAGAGTCAGAGAAGGGAATGGAGAGGGTGTCCTCTAGTTGAAGGGAGTTGACAGAAAGAGATGCTAGTTTCTGTGAAGTGCCAATAAGCATTACTTCTGTTTTATCACCATTTAGCTGCAGCTTGTTCTCAGTCATCCAGTTTTTTTATGTCAGCGTAACATTCTGATGTGATGAGGGCAAGGTGATGTATGTTTTCTGAAGAGTGAGAAGAGGAAGAGGCAATCTGCACAGGGCGTGCACACTGTCATAATGACAAGGGCCGCTAGAGTGGGATGTAGTTATCAATAAAATGTTGCGACAAGCACACCTCAATGCAACTGCCTTTTTTTCTGGAAAAATATAAATCATACGCTACCACGGTCACTTGCTATTTTTTTCCCTGAACCACTAATCAGAATATGCACAGTTGCTGAAATACAGCAATCGTCACATCAACGAATATCTTTCTGTTGACTACCGTCCCAACAGATATCTTCCTGTCGACAATCGTCCATTCGACAATATTCGTATTAAAGGAAAGGAATTGCCGGTCGGTCCCTCCAGCGCTAAGGCCGTGGCTGTTTGAAAGTCGTCATGCACGCTTAGTTCAGTACAGTAACGGGCGTGTAGCGAAAAGCCAGACTCTGTGTATCAGAACTTATCAGCTTGTAAGAATTTGTGGCGATATTTCCTGTGTCACGTTCTGCCTTCATGTACATAATACGCTGTACAATACGTTGTATCGCCGTGTGATGGAGGCGGGAGTTATTGTGGGCCAACAGGTGGGACAGGGCACCAAGAAGCAAAACGAAAAGGAAATTAGAATTTAGGAGACGCGTGATGCTTCAATTGATAGAGTTAATACTGTGGTTCTTTATACACCCGCCTCCCCCCTCACAGGGGAGTTCCATCCCACCCGGAGTACCGACGTTTAACTCCCATGCTAATAAATGATCAGCAGTGACAGCAAACCTTGAACTTGATGAATTTACGTCATGTCGACACCGAATGGGCGAGGACTGGGTTCACGTGTACTTGTAGAGAACTGAACTCCCGGCGATTCAGGGTTTCAGTTTCGTGTGATTTTACTCCGTTCAACAGTATAACATAAGTGTCATATTGTTTGATATCACACATTATAGTTTGATAAATACTTCCGGATATATCGGCTAAAACACATGAGGTAGAATACGTGACTTAAAACTATAATCTATCCTGTACTAATTACATTGTCAAGACGTGACTTAACTATTACCTACCCTGTACTAATTACACAGTTAATACGTGACTTAAGACTATTATCTACCCTGTACTAATTACACAGTCAATACGTGACTTAACTATTATCTACCCTGTACTAATTACACAGTCAATACGTGACTTAAAACTACTACTATCTACCCTGTACTAATTACACAGTCAATACGTGACTTAAGACTATTATCTTCCCTGTACTAATTACACAGTCAATACGTGACTTAAGACTATTATCTTCCCTGTACTAATTACACAGTCAATACGTGACTTAAGACTATTATCTACCCTGTACTAATTACTGTCAGATGGCGTGCAACATGCGGGAAGGTTTACGTGTAATCGTTTTCTGTGGGTTTCTTACAATACTGACGTTTCGTTCAAACAGACATTAGCTGGTGCATGAGGATAAGAAGATTACCGTCTGTTTCTGTCCGTGTGTTTTGTGTGTGAATCTCAGAGTTAAAGTTATGGACTACTGTAGTGCGTGCAGGAGAGAGAGAGAGAGAGAGAGAGAGAGAGAGAGAGAAGTACAAAAAATGACAAATGCACCACATTTATTTACAAATCCCTCAAGATACAGCCAGCTTTTGTCCAGTAGCACATAATATTTAACACTTAACCAAGTGTTAACCAAAACAACACCAACAAAAACAGCAAAAACAAAAACAACAACACCCCCCCCCCCCCAAACTTTCCCAATTAAATATTCAGTGTAAGACTACAAAGTGTAAGCAAAATTATCATGCAACACACAGTGTCATGCGACAATCATCATGCGACACACAGTGCCATGCGACAATCATCATGCAACACACAGTGCCATGCGACAATCATCATGCAACACACAGTGCCATGCGACAATCATCATGCAACACACAGTGCCATGCGACAATCATCAGGCAACACACAGTGCCATGCGACAATCATCATGCAACACACAGTGCCATGCGACAATCATCAGGCAACACACAGTGCCATGCGACAATCATCATGCAACACACAGTGCCTTGCGACAATCATCATGCAACACACAGTGCCATGCGACAATCATCATGCGACACACAGTGCCTTGCGACAATCACCGTAATAAGTATGTTGTTATAGACAAATATAAAAAGTATATAATGCTGTAGTATGTATGTAAAGTATGTAATGATGATCTCCGTGTGACAGTTAATAGCACCTGTATCAATACTTGGATAAAACACAAAAACAAAACAGTGTAGTGAAACAATAAAAGACGACATAGAATGTAGCGAAACACACATTGCACAATCAATGACATGTATAATAACGATCAGAGCTCCCTTGGATTTATAGTCTGGTAACACTCACTGATACACTTTCATGTCTGGTAACACTCAATGAAACACATTTACGTCTGGTAAAACTTACTGAAATACTTTTATGTTTGGTAACACTCACTGAAACACTTTTATGTTTGGTAACACTCACTGAAAAACTGTTACGCCTAGTAACACTCACTGAAACACGTTAATGTCTGGAAACACTCACGGAAACACTTTTATGTTTGGTAACACTCACTGAAACAATTATACCCGAGTATAACGTCCGCTAACTCTGAACAAAATCGCTTACTGTTTCACTAAATCTTGATCCGCGACAAGCAAACAAACAGGCCAACAAACCAGCAAAAAAGTCGGCGGGGGGGGGGGGGGGGGGGGGGGAGGGACACCGGATGTTTGTTAAGTTGTTTCCATAGTAATGTAAAAATTTGCCTGTCCTATGCTGTTGTTTCCATGGTAATGAAATAACAACATGAAGAACATACTGATGACCTGAAAGTTCCCCACAGGTATCAACTACATGATTACACTGATAACCTGAACGTTTAGCACAAATATTAACTACAAACAGATTAACATACTGATAAAATGAATGTTTTCAACAGGTATTAACAACATGAAGATTAACACACTCATAACCACAAGTTTCCCACAGGTATTTACACGAAGATCAACACACTGGTAACCAAAACGTTACTAAAGATATTAATTACACGAAGATCAACACACTGGTAACCAAAACGTTACTAAAGATATTAATTACACGAAGATCAACACACTGATAACCAAAACGTTACTAAAGATATTAATTACACGAAGATCAACACACTGATAACCAAAACGTTTCCCACTAATATTAATTAGATGAAGGTCAACACACTGATAACCAAAACGTTTCCCACAGATATTAATTACACGAAGATCAACACACTGATAACCAAAACGTTTCCCACAGATATTAATTACACGAAGATCAACACACTGATAACCAAAACGTTTCCCACAGATATTAATTACACGAAGATCAACACACTGATAACCAAAACGTTTCCCACAGATATTAATTACACGAAGATCAACACACTGATAACCAAAACGTTTCCCACTAATATTAATTTCACGAAGATCAACACACTGATAACCAAAACGTTTCCCACAGATTATTACACAGATACCCTGAACTTTCTCACAGACAATTAAACACACCAAGATTAACGCACTGATAACCAACACGTTTTCCATAGATAAATTTGCCCACACAGGAAGAGTAATGCACAAATATTCATCACACGAAGAATAATTCACAGATAGCCTGACAACGTTTCCCACAGATTATTACTGATTTACACAAAGATAACCTCAACGTTTCCCACATATTATTAGTGACATGTTAATTTACACAAAGATAACCTCAACGTTTTCCACAGATTATTACTGATATGTTAATTTACACAAAGATAACCTCAACGTTTCCCACAGATTATTAATGATATGTTGATTTACACAAAGATAACCTCAACGTTTCCCACAGATTATTAATGATATGTTGATTTACACAAAGATAACCTCAACGTTCCCACAGATTATTAATGATATGTTAATTAACACAAAGATAACGTCAACGTTTCCCACAGATTATTACTGATATGTTAATATTATTTACACAACGATAACCTCAACGTTTCCCACATATTATTAATGATATGTTGATTTACACAAAGATAACCTCAACGTTTCCCACAGATTATTACTGATGGTGTGTGTGTGTGTGTGGGGGGGGGGGGGTCTATACTATCTCAACTGACCTTTCTGCCTCCTCACCTGTTTTGTCGGTGCCCCTTGTAGACCCCAGTTGTGCCCCTTGTAGACCCCAGTTGTGCCCCTTGTAGACCCCAGTTGTCTCGCGTTTTCTGTGCTCGCCTCTCCTTCTGAACAAACTGTCCAACATAACACCCCTTTCTGAACCCCCATCCCTCAACACCCATACACAAGGGCTGATGACGTTTTTAAGGTCAGGTGATCCACTCTCTTTCGTGCGGCTCGGTTGGAAAAAGTAAGAGGTCAGAGTTCATACCGACGCCATGTTGACAGGAGACACTCATCACCCACTACTGCGCCACACAGCCGACACGCATCACATCATAACCTGATATTTGTGATAACACACTGGACACTGACACAGGCAATGCCGCCACACGTTACAGAAAATCATGGAATCGTGATCTCCGGCAAAATGGATGTCGTCAGTTGACGATAATTATCTTCAACAAAGACGGCCACATCTTGTCGTAATACAGACGTCATGACAGGAAGTCCAGTAGACATCATCCGGGTTAGATCACTGACCTCAGATCACTGACCTTCATCTCACTTATTTATTGCTCTCCTCGATATTTGACCTCTCCCCTCACTGTGTGACCTCTCGCCTCGCTCTTTTACTTGTGGTCGGGGGATAGAAATCTGAAACAATAATTTATAAAGTGTGGAAATAACAGATAAGTGTCTGCAAAGACGTACATTACCAACAATTCTGTAAAACTGTTTCACAATACTGACATTTATTTAAGAATCAGTGTAGATGATCACTATGAAAAGTTCTATTCACACTTTCGCGGCGTAAAGCATTCGTGGTTTACTTACTGAAAGTTTGCACTGGCGAGTGGTGTAAATCACTATAACACTATATCACTATAGTCTATCATTATAACACTGCATCACCTTCTCATTCTGTCACTATAACTCTATATTCTTCATCCTGCTTACCTCTCCATCGTCTAGCACCATCTCAGTCTGTCACTATAACTCTATATTCTTCATCCTGCTTACCTCTCCAGCGTCTACTATAACTCTATATTCTTCATCCTGCTTACCTCTCCAGCGTCTACTATAACTCTATATTCTTCATCCTGCTTACCTCTCCAGCGTCTAGCACCATCTCAGTCTGTCACTATAACTCTATATTCTTCATCCTGCTTACCTCTCCAGCGTCCACTATAACTCTATATTCTTCATCCTGCTTACCTCTCCAGCGTCTACTATAACTCTATATTCTTCATCCTGCTTACCTCTCCAGCGTCTACTATAACTCTATATTCTTCATCCTGCTTACCTCTCCAGCGTCTAGCACCATCTCAGTCTGTCACTATAACTCTATATTCTTCATCCTGCTTAACTCTCCAGCGTCTACTATAACTCTATATTCTTCATCCTGCTTACCTCTCCAGCGTCTAGCACCATCTCAGTCTGTCACTATAACTCTCAATTCTTCATCCTGCTTACCTCTCCAGCGTCCACTATAACTCTATATTCTTCATCCTGCTTACCTCTCCAGCGTCTACTATAACTCTATATTCTTCATCCTGCTTACCTCTCCAGCGTCTACTATAACTCTATATTCTTCATCCTGCTTACCTCTCCAGCGTCTACTATAACTATATTCTTCATCCTGCTTACCTCTCCAGCGTCCACTATAACTCTATATTCTTCATCCTGCTTACCTCTCCAGCGTCTACTATAACTCTATATTCTTCATCCTGCTTACCTCTCCAGCGTCCACTATAACTCTATATTCTTCATCCTGCTTACCTCTCCAGCGTCCACTATAACTCTATATTCTTCATCCTGCTTACCTCTCCAGCGTCTACTATAACTATATTCTTCATCCTGCTTACCTCTCCAGCGTCCACTATAACTCTATATTCTTCATCCTGCTTACCTCTCCAGCGTCTACTATAACTCTATATTCTTCATCCTGCTTACCTCTCCAGCGTCCACTATAACTATATTCTTCATCCTGCTTACCTCTCCAGCGTCTAGCACCATCTCAGTCTGTCACTATAACTCTATATTCTTCATCCTGCTTACCTCTCCAGCGTCTACTATAACTCTATATTCTTCATCCTGCTTACCTCTCCAGCGTCCACTATAACTATATTCTTCATCCTGCTTACCTCTCCAGCGTCTAGCACCATCTCAGTCTGTCACTATAACTCTATATTCTTCATCCTGCTTACCTCTCCAGCGTCTACTATAACTCTATATTCTTCATCCTGCTTACCTCTCCAGCGTCCACTATAACTATATTCTTCATCCTGCTTACCTCTCCAGCGTCTAGCACCATCTCAGTCTGTCACTATAACTCTATATTCTTCATCCTGCTTACCTCTCCAGCGTCTACTATAACTCTATATTCTTCATCCTGCTTACCTCTCCAGCGTCCACTATAACTATATTCTTCATCCTGCTTACCTCTCCAGCGTCTAGCACCATCTCAGTCTGTCACTATAACTCTATATTCTTCATCCTGCTTACCTCTCCAGCGTCTACTATAACTCTATATTCTTCATCCTGCTTACCTCTCCAGCGTCCACTATAACTATATTCTTCATCCTGCTTACCTCTCCAGCGTCTAGCACCATCTCAGTCTGTCACTATAACTCTATATTCTTCATCCTGCTTACCTCTCCAGCGTCTACTATAACTCTATATTCTTCATCCTGCTTACCTCTCCAGCGTCCACTATAACTATATTCTTCATCCTGCTTACCTCTCCAGCGTCTAGCACCATCTCAGTCTGTCACTATAACTCTATATTCTTCATCCTGCTTACCTCTCCAGCGTCTACTATAACTCTATATTCTTCATCCTGCTTACCTCTCCAGCGTCCACTATAACTATATTCTTCATCCTGCTTACCTCTCCAGCGTCTAGCACCATCTCAGTCTGTCACTATAACTCTATATTCTTCATCCTGCTTACCTCTCCAGCGTCTACTATAACTCTATATTCTTCATCCTGCTTACCTCTCCAGCGTCCACTATAACTATATTCTTCATCCTGCTTACCTCTCCAGCGTCTAGCACCATCTCAGTCTGTCACTATAACTCTATATTCTTCATCCTGCTTACCTCTCCAGCGTCTACTATAACTCTATATTCTTCATCCTGCTTACCTCTCCAGCGTCCACTATAACTATATTCTTCATCCTGCTTACCTCTCCAGCGTCTAGCACCATCTCAGTCTGTCACTATAACTCTATATTCTTCATCCTGCTTACCTCTCCAGCGTCTAGCACCATCTCAGTCTGTCACTATAACTCTATATTCTTCATCCTGCTTACCTCTCCAGCGTCCACTATAACTATATTCTTCATCCTGCTTACCTCTCCAGCGTCTAGCACCATCTCAGTCTGTCACTATAACTCTATATTCTTCATCCTGCTTACCTCTCCAGCGTCTACTATAACTATATTCTTCATCCTGCTTACCTCTCCAGCGTCTACTATAACTCTATATTCTTCATCCTGCTTACCTCTCCAGCGTCTACTATAACTATATTCTTCATCCTGCTTACCTCTCCAGCGTCTACTATAACTATATTCTTCATCCTGCTTACCTCTCCAGCGTCCACTATAACTCTATATTCTTCATCCTGCTTACCTCTCCAGCGTCTACTATAACTCTATATTCTTCATCCTGCTTACCTCTCCAGCGTCTACTATAACTATATTCTTCATCCTGCTTACCTCTCCAGCGTCTACTATAACTCTATATTCTTCATCCTGCTTACCTCTCCAGCGTCCACTATAACTCTATATTCTTCATCCTGCTTACCTCTCCAGCGTCCACTATAACTCTATATTCTTCATCCTGCTTACCTCTCCAGCGTCCACTATAACTCTATATTCTTCATCCTGCTTACCTCTCCAGCGTCTAGCACCATCTGATGATAAAATCCGTGGTACATACCAACCGGCTCTGAGTTGTCAACTGAAACAATAAGGACAGATTCAGTTGTCCGTAATAAAGAAAAGCTTTGCGTATGTTGTGGTTACCTCAAATGGTATCAGTATAATAAAGTTTTACGTATGTTGTGGTTATCTGAAATGGTATCAATATAAAGCTTTACGTATGTTGTGGTTACCTCGAATGGTATCAATATAAAGCTTTACGTATGTTGTGGTTATCTGAAATGGTATCAATATAAAGCTTTACGTATGTTGTGGTTACCTCGAATGGTATCAATATAAAGCTTTACGTATGTTGTGGTTACCTCGAATGGTATCAGTATAAAGCTTTACGTATGTTGTGGTTACCTCAAATTGTATCAGTATAAAGCTTTACATATGTTGTGGTTACCTCGAATGGTATCAATATAAAGTTTTACGTATGTTGTGGTTACCTCGAATGGTATCAATATAAAGTTTTACGTATGTTGTGGTTACCTCAAATGGTATCAATATAAAGTTTTACGTATGTTGTGGTTACCTCGAATGGTATCAATATAAAGCTTTACGTATGTTGTGGTTACCTCGAATGGTATCAATATAAAGTTTTACGTATGTTGTGGTTACCTCGAATGGTATCAATATAAAGTTTTACGTATGTTGTGGTTACCTCGAATGGTATCAGGGTATCGTTATAAAGTTTTTCGAAACCAGAACGTTTACAGACTGCACCATTAGACCAAAGATTTCTAGTACACTGAACGCCGAAGGTGAACTACCTCAAGGACACCGAGCATTGTGAAGTTTTATTCTTCTTTCTCTTCACTTATCTAACTGACTTACTGACAATTGTTGGCTGACTAATTGACTGACTAACGTACGTTCAGAACGGTCGCTGTAGGAATGTCTCCAGGCAGTGCCAAGGTTACGACCCCATGGGTGGGGTTCAAGGTCATCATCCCGGGACCTGTGTATCTTTGACCCCGCGGTGGAAATGTCGTCCCTGGAAATTCTGTCGCTGGAAAAAGCGGAAAGAAAAACAAATGCGTATCGTGCATGCAGGAAAAAGAAAACAAACAGTGCTGTATGAAAAGACCCCCACACACACACACCCCACCCCCCCCCCCAAAAAAAAATAAAAAAAAATCTTAGGTAAATTCCATTCTTGAAGCCCGCTGCTCAGGTTTCAATGAAATAATATGTTTGATATTGTGTTTCTATCATTTCTCAGTAGCGCAGTAAACAAGAAACTAGCTTCTATGCCTTTTCCTTTTTTTTTTTGTATTGTTGTATCTTCATGCATTTCTGACGAAGAAAAAAAAATCAGAAAACATAAAGCTACTGACTGCATAGCAGATTTTGTCGCTTACTTCCCTACTTGGATCTCAACTAAATATTGTTGGTTAGTTATTTCCCCTCCATCGTCAGAGCCGCCATGTTCTGAAGCTTGCTATCGAAAGCAAAGTTTCCGACCTTGTGTTCACATTCTACCACAAACCGCGCAGCGGACTGACATTGAGAGAAACCAATGACAGAAGAGAAAGTCTCCAGTTCATTGAGAGGAAGCAAAGCCATTGATGTAGTAGAACTAGAGTCGCCACAAGTGCACTAGTCCCACCTGGTGATAGAGGCGCTATACCTGCACTCGTGTCGCCTGCTGATGGAGTCGCTACACCTGCATTCGTCTCACCTGCTGATACAATCGCTACACCAGCACTAATCTCACCTGCTGATAGAGTCGCTACACCTGCACTAGTCTCACCTGCTGATAGAGTCGCTACACCTGCACTAGTCTCACCTGCTGATAGAGTCGCTACACCTGCACTAGTCTCACCTGCTGATAGAGTCGCTACACCTGCACTAGTCTCACCTGCTGATAGAGTCGCTACACCTGCACTAGTCTCACCTGCTGATAGAGTCGCTACACCTGCACTAGTCTCACCTGCTGATAGAGTCGCTACACCTGCACTAGTCTCACCTGCTGATAGAGTCGCTACACCTGCACTAGTCTCACCTGCTGATAGAGTCGCTTCACCTGCACTAGTCTCACCTGCTGATAGAGTCGCTACACCTGCACTAGTCTCACCTGCTGATAGAGTCGCTACACCTGCACTAGTCTCACCTGCTGATAGAGTCGCTACACCTGCACTAGTCTCACCTGCTGATAGAGTCGCTACACCTGCACTAGTCTCACCTGCTGATAGAGTCGCTACACCTGCACTAGTCTCACCTGCTGATAGAGTCGCTACACCTGCACTAGTCTCACCTGCTGATAGAGTCGCTGTCATCCTTCTCCCGTCGTCGCCTGTGGCAGTAGAGGAGCGCAAGTCCGAACAGGAGGAAGACGAGAGGGATGGAGACAGCGAGACCCACTATCAACTTCCAGCTGTCGTCTGTAACATCACGTGACATCACGTGACATCGCCAGAACACAATCAGCCACTGACTATCATCAGACTCATCACGTGTATCTATATGCAGTCGTTATGTTAGCATATAACCGACTATCACCCAGTTATCCTGCGTATTCCCCAGTTATCCTGCATATCCCCCATTTATCCTGTATATCCCCCTTTATCCTGTACATCCCCCAGTTATCGTGTATACCCCCCCCCCCCCAGTTATCGTATATATACCCCAGTTATCCTTGCATCCCCCAGATATCCTGTGCATCCCCCAGTTATCCTGTACGTCCCCCAGTCATCCTGTACGTCCCCCAGTTATCCTGCATATCCCCAGTTATCCTGTGGCTTCCTCATCAATCCTGTAGATCCCCCAGTCACCAAGTGTATCCACGTCGACTTCATCATGTTAATCCCAAGTAACCATGGTCATCACGTATAGCACAAGTCATCACGCATAGCACAAGTCATCACGTATAGCACAAGTCATCACGTATAGCACAAGTCATCACGTATAGCACAAGTCACCACGTATAGCACAAGTCATCACGTATCTCGTTATATCTTTTGCACCCACGATGTACGGCCCTCAAGTGCTTAAGCGACGGACGGCAAAGGTGAGGAAAGTGCTTACTATGAAATACTTGAAAAATCTTTAACGTTCACACTAAAAGTGAAGAACGACTACTATGAAATACTTGACAAATCTTTTAACGTTCACACTAAAAGTGAAAAACGACTACTATAAAATACTTGACAAATCTTTAACGTTCACACTAAAAGTGAAAAAAGACTACTATGAAACGCTTGACAAATCTTTAACGTTGACACTAAAAGTGAAAAACGACTACTATGAAATACTTGACAAATGTTTAACGTTCACACTAAAAGTGGAAAACCACTACTATGAAATACTTGACAAATCTTTAACGTTCACACTAAAAGTGAAGAACGACTACTATGAAATACTTGACAAATCTTTAACGTTCACACTAAAAGTGAAGAACGACTACTACCTTCGGAATCCAACGCTCTGCAATGAAACAGAAACAATGATTTCTTTTCAGACATTCATGACTTCCTGCATCTGACAGTTACACTAGCAGTTCTCGGAATCATTGGTCGCGCACACCCACTGTTCAGCTGTATTGAGGCCATGGAAGCAAATCAAATGAGTTCCCTGTATTTTTATGTTCAGTTATTGCTTGACATAATATGGACGTTGCGCTAAACCCATCCACTCTATTGACGTTTCTTTGTCTACACTCCATGTTTCACACAGCGCTTACATGCACCAAGGATGTATAGTATAGTATAGTATAGTATAGTATAGTATAGTATGATGTGGTGAGGTGTGTTACAGTATAGTACTGAGATCACTAACCTGCACGTTGCCTGCCCATCGTCTTCTCGCTGACACTCCTCTTCTTCGGCACAGACTCCAAGTGATTCAAACACCTCGCATCTAGTTCTGTTCCCCACTACACACACACACACACACACACACACACACACACACACACACACACACACACACACACACACACACACACAAACACACACACACACGAGAACGACGGCCATTAACTCATGCCGCCCTCATCTATACGCTAGGAATACTAGCATCACGACAGAAAGACAGGGAACTGAAGACAGGAAGACAACAGACAGGGAACTGAAGACAGGGAACTATACGACAAGACAACAGACAGGGAACTGAAGACAGGAAGACAACAGACAGGGAACTGAAGACAGGGAACTATACGACAAGACAACAGACAGGGAACTGAAGACAGGAAGACAACAGACAGGGAACTATAGACAGGAAAAACAACAGATAGGGAACTGAAGACAAGAACAGATGTGATAAAATTCAAGAGAAGTGGACTGAAAGAGGAAAAGACAGATCTGAAAAAAAAAAAAAATGAAAGACGGTTATGGCTGAAGGTAAATGGAAGGAAAGAGAACAGATACACAGGACAGGGAGGGAATGCACAAAAGGGGGAAAAACAACAACTGTACAATGCAATGTTTCCTTGTTGTTCTTGTTTCGGACGTATACAGAAAAGAAGTAGGACAACTCAGATAATAAAAAACCAAAAAGAAGGAACTGACAATTTGCGTCCATTAATCTGTTACAGTTTATACACCTTTACACAAGATGAGGAAGGTTGTAGTAGTGCCTATTACCTGACGTGCCGAACACCGGAACAGTAGCAGCGCCGGTCTGGTTACCGATCGTTAGGTTGTCTCCCTCTACTGCCTGCAGTTCTCCAACCAGCCAATTGGCGGCCTCCTCTTTGCTTGTCTCCGTAACAGCCGCTTCCGCTTCTACGATTAAACTTCCCTTTCTGTTAACACAACAAACAACCAACTGATAAAGGATTCATTAATACGCCTGGTCGGAGTCGTTTTGATTTGCAGATAATAGATACGTGAACATTGCCTTCTGACAACATAATTTGAGAGAATTATACAACAATAACACCCGCTTACACTGCATTCAAACAAAATGCTTGTCCGTTATCAAACTGACTAGCTCAGCATGCAGCGTATAAAATATTCAAAAGATCGTTCAATGTGACCGAACCTTATGGCAATAATGTTGATATCCAAAACACCAGACTGTTTGCGTAGGAACCTCCTTAAAAGCTGCAAAGGATCATGGGTAGAAAGTAAATCAGCAATGTTAACGAAGGCAACATCACATTTGAATACAGTCAACATTGGGCAAAATGATTAGAGTCAACGTGGGACTATAATGACTAAAGTCAACATGGGACTATAATGACTAAAGTCAACATGGGACTATAATGACCAAAGTCAACATGGGACTATAATGACCACAGTCAACATGGGACTATAATGACCACAGTCAACATGGGACTATAATGACCACAGTCAACATGGGACTATAATGACTAAAGTCAACATGGGACTATAATGACCAAAGTCAACATGGGACTATAATGACCACAGTCAACATGGGACTATAATGACCACAGTCAACATGGGACTATAATGACTAAAGTCAACATGGGACTATAATGACTAAAGTCAACATGGGACTATAATGACCAAAGTCAACATGGGACTATAATGACCACAGTCAACATGGGACTATAATGACCACAGTCAACATGGGACTATAATGACCAAAGTCAACATGGGACTGTAATGAATAAAGTCAACATGGGACTATAATGGGACTATCATGACCACAGTCAACATGGGACTATAATGACCACAGTCAACATGGGACTATAATGACCAAAGTCAACATGGAACTATAACGATTAGAGTCAACATGGGACTATAATGACCACAGTCAACATGGGACTATAATGACCACAGTCAACATGGGACTATAATGACAAAGTCAACATGGGACTATAACGACCAGAGTCAACATGGGACTATAATGATTAGAGTCAACATGGGACTATAATGACCACAGTCAACATGGGACTATAATGATCACAGTCAACATGGGACTATAATGATCACAGTCAACATGGGACTATAATGACCACAGTCAACATGGGACTATAATGACCAAAGTCAACATGGGACTATAACGACCAGAGTCAACATGGGGCTATAATGACCACAGTCAACATGGGACTATAATGACCACAGTCAACATGGGACTATAATGACCACAGTCAACATGAGACTATAATGACCACAGTCAACATGGGACTATAATGAATAGAGTCAACATGGGACTATAATGATTAGAGTCAACATGGGACTATAATGACCACACTTACATCCCTTGCAGTTTTCTAAATGTGACTAAAGTTTCATGGCCGCTGTGTGGCGCTGATGATTAAAACAACGACGACGACAACAACACCACCACCTTTATCTGAATTTAAAATGACGAGCCAGAGACCGAGAGAGGAGTTACTTCCCTTCACTCGCAAAGTTTTAGGTAGTGGCAGCCTGACTGGAGGCAAAGACTGTGGTAAAATCTGTTTCAAAGGTCTTTGCTTGTAACCCTAAGAAACTGTACCCAAGTACAAAGTCATAAAGTCTTAGAGATAACACATTATTAATTTTTGCCGCGCAATATCCGAGTGACGTTTATCACAATCACGTAGTACACGTATCCGGCTTTACCGACATGGGAGGTAAGAAGAATGTGTGATGCGAAGTCGTCAAACTGAATTACGAAGTTATTTCCCGTGGAACAGTACCATTAACCTGTGGGCTTCCAGTGTAAGTGGATTTCGATGATTTTTTCGAAGATTTGTTTCCCGCCAGAATCTATCTGGGATCCCCCTGGGTACAGCCACATATTTTGACTTCCGCGACCTGAAGTTAGTTAGGTTTTATGGCGAACAGACAGACAGACAGACAGACAGACAGACACTGTTCACTTAGATTCTGTAACACGGACCGATGTACTTTGTAGCACGGACTGATGTACTTTGTAGCACGGACTGATGTACTTAGAATCTGCAATACGGACTGCTCTCACTCAAAGGCGTTGTCAAGCAAGTTGCAGACAAAGACGTGAAAAAGCAAACTTATGGCGAATGTAAATATATAAATTACAGGCTCGGAAATAACTGGAAATGAAAACAAGTAGAGATTACCGTCACTCTGACTTGTGTCGCCACCAGAATGTAGGACGCCGAGTCAGGGTTTGTATCGTCAAAGTCGATATCAACAGAGATCCTCACTTCAAACTTCAGCTTAGCGATTCCTGGAGTAAGAGGAAAATACACACGACTTGAAATGGCACACGGTATCATGACAGAAAGAGGAGAATCATTTCAACTCAACTCAACTCATCCCAAACTTCAGCAACTTGCAGAAAAAAATCGCATTCGGGTTCCATAATATTTCAAGGGATATTCAAATACAATAACAAAACTACATCTTTCTAACAGAACGGACGACAAACGCTATTGGAATATAAAATGTGTAAAGCAAAGTCAGCAAGATATCAGCAGCAGTCACAGAAAGACAGGCCAACATTTCATCACAGAACTATATTTATACAATTTATACCTGGAGTTCCATGGCCCACATCACAGATATACATATAGACTGTAGTTCTGGGGCCTACATCACAGATAGACATATAGACTGTAGTTCTGGGGCCTACATCACAGATATACATATAGACTGTAGTTCTGGGGCCTACATCACAGATATACATATAGACTGTAGTTCTGGGGCCCACATCACAGAGCTGTACATGTAGACTGTAGTTCTGGGGCTTACTGGGAAGCCGGGGTAACTTTATATGCTCGGGTCGTAAGTTCAGTTCGAGTGGGTAGGTGGGTGGGTCACTGGGTGTTTGGGGGTTTAACGTCCTTTTCCACCACATAAGTTGATATCAAAGACGGGGCAACGATGAAAAAGCCAACACAAATATTTGGCCCCAGCCGGGATCGAACTCACGACCCGAGCATTAGAAGTCCAACGCTCTACCATTCGACCACCCCGGCTCCCCAGTTCAGTTCGAATCCCGACTGGGGGCCAAATATTGTGCCGGCTTTTTCCTCGTTGCCCCGTCTTTAGTATTATCCGAATGTGGTGGAAAAGGACGTTAAACTCACAAACATCCACCCACATACCCTGTGTCACCCCCCCACCCACCCACCCACCTCACACACACACACACGTATACACACACACGGAGCTGTAACTATCGACTGTCGCCTACTCACCCACACACACAGCAGTGAAATTTCTCGCGCGTCCTGTCGTGCATGGATCAGCCTCGTCCTCGTCCTGGCAAATGGCCCCCTTCAACCCTCGTTTGCATATACACGTGCCAGTTGCGGGGTCACACGAGTGCGTGTTGTCCGGGAGACAGTCACAACGCCCCCTACACTCCGGGCCATACGTAGATTCCAGGCATGCTGAACATGCAACAAGACGAGACTTTACGACAATCCCGGACACACACAAGGCTTTCAAGTAAGAAAGAAAACGAAAGCAAGGTGTGAAGGGAGGGAGGGAGGTACGGGGAGGGGGGGGGGGGGCACGTGATTGTGAGATGGAAAGCGCAGCATCAGAACGATATTCAGTATTTATTTTTGTCGACGACTCTCTCTCTCTCTCTGACATGTGAGTAGACACGACGCGAAATCACAAGCCAAGTATCAGGTTGTGTTTACAGTCAAACGTGCTGCTGTTTTTTGTGACGACGTACACCGTGATTTACCACCACATGGTTACCACCACAATGACTTAACTATCATTCCATGACTTATCACCACATGAATTATTACTCCATGACTTACCACCACATATTACTCCATGACTTACCACCACATGACATTACTCCATGACTTATCACCACATGACGTAACTCCATGACTTACCACCACATATTACTCCATGACTTACCACCACATGACATTACTCCATGATATATCACCACATGACGTAACTCCATGGCTTACCACCACATGACGTAACTCCATGACTTACCACCACATGACATTACTCCATGACGTACCACCACATGACTTACCACCACATGACTTATTACTCCATTACTTACTACCACATGACTTATCACTGCATGACTTACCACTGCATGACTTACCACTTCATGACTTACCACCACATAACTTAACTACCATCACATGACTTCCTTCTACATGACTTACGGATGGACACACAAATGTTTCAATGCTGCGGTAATACAGAAAAAGGAGAGTGGTATACTACAAGAAACCCTGTCCGGCAAGTTGTATATAACATGTGTCAATACTCTCGTTAAAAGACATTTGGCATTAACAGTGACCAGCAAGAGATGCGTCGCTTTAACTATGGATACGATCAGAAATGCGGAAACGATGACAGTAGCAAAAGGTATGTACACTTTTGATCCTTGGAAAACGCCAAGCTCTATCAATATCATCACAGTACCTTTGCATGTTTTCTGATCCGCCTGAAGTGAGAATCCATCTCTACAAGTACAGACAAAGGATCCCAGGTTGTTGGTACAGTTGTGATCACAGCCGTCAGAATTCTCTCCACACTCGTCCACGTCTGGAAACACAAGGACATTTACCGTGTTCACAGTAGTTTCTAACGTATATCACGTCTAGAAAATGTTCTTCACAACAAGAATAGATTCACCAACATGTAGATCGTGAATCCCGTAATATTTATATGTCTGTAGATCGTGAATCCTGTAACATATACCTTTCTGTAGATCGTGGATCCTGTAACATTCTACCTTTCTGTAGATCGTGAATCCTGTAACATACCTTTCCGTAGATCGTGAATCCTGTAACATTCTACCTTTCTGTAGATCCTAAATCCAGTAACATTTTACCTTTCTGTAGACCGTGGATCCTGTAACATTTTCCTGTCTGTAGATCGTGAATCCTGTAACATTCTACCTTTCTGTAGATCATGTGTCCTGTAACATTCTACCTTTTCTGCAGATCGTGAATCCTGTAACATTCTACCTTTCTGCAGATCGTGAATCCTGTAACATTCTACATTTCTGCAGATCGTGAATCCTGTAACATTCTACCTTTTCTGCAGATCGTGAATCCTGTAATATTTACCTTTCTGCAGATCGTGAATCCTGTAACATTCTACCTTTTCTGCAGATCGTGAATCCTGTAATATTTACCTTTCTGCAGATCGTGAATCCTGTAATATTTACCTTTCTGCAGATCGTGAATCCTGTAACATTCTACCTTTTCTGCAGATCGTGAATCCTGTAATATTTACCTTTCTGCAGATCGTGAATCCTGTAATATTTACCTTTCTGCAGATCGTGAATCCTGTAATTTTTCGAATGACAAGCTGTTTATGTGGTCATCGTATTGGTGGCCTACGTAATAAATTATTGTGAAAACAATGGCAGTTTTCCACATTTTGTCTATTTCCAGGCGATGAACGCTTACACTAGTGTCTGATTTTAATAATGTTATTTTTACGGCACGTACCGTCACACGTTTTGTTGTCAGGATTCAGTCTGTAACCGTCCCTACAGCTGCAGGTGAAAGACCCAGGATTGTTGGTACACGTAGTCTCACAGCCGTCAGTGTCCAGAGTACACTCGTCAATATCTGGCAAACACCACGTCTACTGGTATTCTTTCACTGACC
This sequence comes from Batillaria attramentaria, assembly GCA_018292915.2. Classification (NCBI taxonomy): domain Eukaryota; kingdom Metazoa; phylum Mollusca; class Gastropoda; family Batillariidae; genus Batillaria; species Batillaria attramentaria. The sequence goes on from JACVVK020000074.1 coordinate 1,839,896, forward strand.
GGGTGAACACACACACACACACACACACACACACACACACACACACACACAGGCCCGCGCGCGCGCACGCAGGCACGCACGCACGCAACACACACACACACAGAGGCCCGCGCGCGCGCGCGCAGGCACGCACGCACGCAACACACACACACACACACACACACACACACACACACACACACACACACACACACACACACAGAGGCCCGCTCGCGCGCACGCACGCACGCACGCAACACACACACACACACACACACACACACACACACACACACACAGAGCACTAAAGAAGAGCGAAGAGAGAACGAGCAAGACACAAGACACTGAACTGTGATTACGTACCTTCACATGTTCTCTGATCCGCCTGAAGCAAGAATCCATCTCTACAAGTACAGACAAAGGATCCCAGGTTGTTGGTACAGATGTGATCACAGCCGTCAGAATTCTCTCCACACTCGTCGATGTCTGGAAAACAGCGTGATGCGATTGCTAAGTAACTTAACTGTATTTGTCGCACGTATCACGTACACGAGGAACTACAGTGTCAAAGGGTTTCTTTCAATTCTGAAATGTACGCATTTGAGTTTACTATGGGGTAAACACAAGGACAACAACAGTTGCCGGGTTTTTGACACCTGAAGCGAGGGTACAGTCTTGTCGTGAGATGAGATGAGATGAGATGAGATGAGATGAGATGAGACAAAAAAAAATCCCCCCCCCCCCACTGACAGTAAATGATGACTGAACTTGGAGTGTACTGTACAGGGCGTGGAACTGTAACTGTAGGCATGTGTCGTACCTGAACAGTTGCCGTCTGGTTTCTTGAAGAATCCGTGATGACATGTACACAGGAAACTGCCGTTGATGTTGCTACAGTTGGAGTTAGCGGGACATGCTGGTCCTGTGAATGACACGTCACACTCATCCACGTCATCACTACACGTGACTCCTTGCCAACCAGGCTTGCACGTGCAGTTTCCAGTTGTGACGTTACAGGAGAGTGTATTCTGTGTGTTGCAGGCGCATGTCTGGCTACATCCGGGACCGTAGGTTCCTTCCGGACAAGCTACAGACGGGACAACTCAACGTTAATCACCATTAGTTCTCACACGGGACACGTTAGATCATCATAAGTTAATGATCACACGGGACACAGTGAACACAACGTTAGATCATCTTTAGTTCTCACAAGGGACACAGGGAACACGTTAGATCATCATGTTGTCACACGGTACACAGGGAACTCAACGTTAGATCACATGGTAAAATTCTATAATGTACTGATTAGCAGTATCCGTTATTTCTAGTCGTGTGAGAGACGCAGTGTGTACTCACCTCTACATGTCTGTTGGTCAGTGTTGATGAGGTAACCGTCATTACAGGAACACATGTACGACTTGCCGTCATCAATCTCTGTACACACATGTTGACAGCCTGCCACGGCGCACCAGTCCACGTCTGAAAATCAGAGAGGAAGCAATACTATGACATGTACTGAGGTTGTGTCGAAACTTGTGTGAACATTACACAATGACAAAAATCTGACCACAAATCATGATATAGTGCGATGAGGACATCATAACCACTTCCCTACCATCTACAGATTCACGACGCTACCCCTGTACACTTCACCACCCCTACTCCTTTCCCCGGGTACCGTATTATCCACCGGTATATCCACTCCTTTGTCTGCTCCACACACACACACACACACACACACACACACACACACACACACACACACACACACACACACCGGCACACATTAATTCTTCCGTAATTTCAGCTTTTTCCTTTCTTTGGTACTTGTGTTGTCAATATTGTTTGTAATGCACGACGTGCTTGGTGAATCTGTGTGTTTGTAATGGACGACGTGCTTGGTGAATCTGTGTGTTTGTAATGGACGACGTGCTTGGTGAATCTGTGTGTTTGTAATGCACGACGTGCTTGGTGAATCTGTGTGTTTGTAATGGACGACGTGCTTGGTGAATCTGTGTGTTTGTAATGGACGACTTGCTTGGTGAATCTGTGTGTTTGTCATGGACGACGTGCTTGGTGAATCTGTGTGTTTGTAATGCACGACGTGCTTGGTGAATCTGTATGTTTGTAATGCACGACGTGCTTGGTGAATCTGTGTGTTTGTAATGGACGACTTGCTTGGTGAATCTGTGTGTTTGTAATGGACGACGTGCTTGGTGAATCTGTGTGTTTGTAATGCAAGTAGTATAGTCTTTGTGTGAATCTGTGTGTTTGTAATGGACGACTTGCTTGGTGAATCTGTGTGTTTGTAATGCACGACGTGCTTGGTGAATCTGTGTGTTTGTCATGGACGACGTGCTTGGTGAATCTGTGTGTTTGTAATGCACAACGTGCTTGGTGAATCTGTGTGTAATGCACGACGTGCTTGGTGAATCTGTGTGTTTGTCATGGACGACGTGCTTGGTGAATCTGTGTGTTTGTAATGCACGACGTGCTTGGTGAATCTGTGTGTTTGTAATGCAAGTAGTATAGTCTTTGTGTGAATCTGTGTGTTTGTAATGGACGACTTGCTTGGTGAATCTGTGTGTTTGTAATGCACGACGTGCTTGGTGAATCTGTGTGTTTGTCATGGACGACGTGCTTGGTGAATCTGTGTGTTTGTAATGCACAACGTGCTTGGTGAATCTGTGTGTAATGCACGACGTGCTTGGTGAATCTGTGTGTTTGTCATGGACGACGTGCTTGGTGAATCTGTGTGTTTGTAATGCACGACGTGCTTGGTGAATCTGTGTGTTTGTCATGGACGACGTGCTTGGTGAATCTGTGTGTTTGTAATGCACGACGTGCTTGGTGAATCTGTGTGTTTGTCATGGACGACGTGCTTGGTGAATCTGTGTGTTTGTATTAATTAGTACTGTTCTTTTGTGAGCGCAGTGTTAAGGTGTATGTACGAATTATGCCATAGGTGGCTATAATGTATATGTTTGTTTGTGGGTTTTTGGTTGTTGTTTTTGTTTTCTTTTGTTTGTTTTGTTTGTTGGTTGGTTTTTGTTGCTGCCGTTATTGTTTGTTGGTTTGTTTTGTTTTGGTTTTTTGTTTGTTTGTTTTTGTTTTTTGTTTTTGTTTTTTTGGTTTTTTTTGTTGTTTTTTTCTTTGGGGGGGGGGGGGGGAGGGGGGTTGCAATACCCCTAGAGCAGTAGAGGGTGGGAAAATAAGATTTGACTTGACGTGACGCGACTACAGATGTCCCGTCCCCCCCCCCCCCCTTCCGCCCCATCCCCTAACCCCGTCCCCTGCTGTAAACGACAACAAATAAATATACACGTAGTGTCCCCGCCCTCTCTCTCTCTCTCTCTCTCTCTCTCTCCGGGTGCACAAGACATTCTAAGTGGACATGACCCACCGATAAATGTACACGTGATGTTGTCGGCTGGGTCCAGTGTGTAGCCCGAGTTACAGAAACAAATCTCCAGAGCTCCATCCACAGCACAACCTCCATTCACACTGTCACAGTCCGTGCGGCCACAGCTGGTTTTGGCTGCAATACAACGATCGTTGTCAGTGTCACTCAACTTTTGACTGGGCAACAGCTGGGGGGAGAGAGAGAGAGAGAGAGAGAGAGAGAGAGAACCTTTATTTTATAAGGGTAGAAGTTACAGGCATATCCATACCAATTTTAAGAGAGAGAGAGAGAGAATTAATTATTTGCCTAAGGCCGCGGCCACATGAAGAGCGGTTGAGCCGCGCTGTAGCCGCGCTGCGGAAATAGTAATAGGGTTATTGGTGGAGTGGCCACACGAGTCGCTACCACCGCGCGATTACCGCGAGCTCACTGCTAGCGTCGAGCGGTGGTAATGTTCCAAACAATTATCACCGCTCAAAGCTCGTGCGGCGGTGGCCGGCCTAAAAATAGATGTGATGCAATTTTTAAATTTTTTTTTAAAAACGTGATGGGGGTGAGCGGTGGTCTAAATAGGGAGCGCATTGGATTTAGCCGCTGCGCTACTGAACGGCCGTCACCAATGTCACGGCGATAAAGCGTGGATTCGAGCCCAGGTCGAGCTTGTGATATGTGATACCGGTTTTTCGTGGCTGCCGGGCTGCTCATCGGGGGAGGCAGCCCGAATTTCCCGAGAGGGATAATAAAGCTAAAAAAAAAAAAAACTTTTGTGTCTCTCTTTCGCAACGCCAATGCTTGCAATTTATCACTTTGGTTCAAGACAGGCCTCATCTTTGGCAAAAGCATCACAAAGATTTCATGAACCGGAACGCGCGCCAAAAGTTGTTTGCAGAAATTGCAGAGAAAACTGACTGACAGGTGATTCAAAGACTTCCACAGTTAATTTCTGACATGCATGACCCAAACACACTCCGTTGCGTGTTAATGGGATGAACCCAATAATCTCTGTCATCAAAAAGAATTCCTCGCCGTATATATGGCGATGGTTCAGACAACTCTGAAAGTAGGAGATACCTCCTCTCTGCCATTTTGATTCTGTCTGAACAGATATTACAACAAACCGTGCATAGCTAGCGGCAGGCTAGCATACAACTAGCTACGGCAGCTATTCATGTGGCCACGCAAGCTTTAACCAGCGGCGCAGCTGGCTACTCGCTTGCTAGCCGCTAGCTATCGCTGCTTTTGGTGTGGCCACCCACCGCTCACTGCTCAACAGCTCGCTTACCGCTAACTCACAGCGCGGCTACAGCGCAGCTTGTCATCTGGCCGAACCCTAAGAAGGGATCGGGGGAAGGGAGGGGCCGTTGGTGGACACGTAAACTTACACAAAAATGTCCTCATGGAATTAAAACTCCGCTTTCTGTGAAATGTTTGGCAACTCACGAATGCAGGTGGCTCTGTCGTCATCCAGAACATAACCGATGACGTCACAGGAACAGATGTAGGCACCCAAAGTGTTGTCACAACGTTGTGTACACGGGTTGGTCGCAGTTAGCGCGCATTCGTCCACATCTATTGAAGTTGGTAGATCATCAACATCAACAAATATTTTACCTAATAAAGGATTTTGAATCTGAATCTGAATCTGAACCACAAAACACACTACGAGTACAAATACAAGAGTTTTGATATAATTAGATCAAAGATTTTGGAAACATCTTTGATTAGATCATCAGCATCAACATCATTCTGTCATTTCCCTTTTGGGATTATTAAAATATTTTACAGTTTCAGATATATTTAAAATTGGACAATAAAATACAAAATGCACTAAATAAATACAATAGTAATCAATACAATAGTAATCAATACAATAGTAATCAATACAATAGTAATCAATACAATAGTAATAAATACAATAGTAATCAATACAATAGTAATCAATACAATAGTAATCAATACAATAGTAATCAATACAATAGTAATCAATACAATAGTAATCAATACAATAGTAATCAATACAATAGTAATCAATACAATAGTATTGCCATTTAGGGCCGGATTAGTTACTTTTGTTGTTGTTGTTAGGGCGCGGGAGGGGGGAGGGGGGGGATCCATCGATTGATAAAAAGGGCAACCGGGGTAGGAGGGTGGGTGAGTGGGTGGGTGGGTAGACTCTCGTCGAGTCAGAGACGCTTATAGCTCAATCACGAAGGAGGATGGGGCTTCAGCTGGAGGGGTTGGGGGGGGGGGGGGGGAGGGGGAGGCATCAAACCTGCATAAAACTAAGTTCAGTTTTGCATATTTCTGCTTCATCTGACATTGTTATCAGTCTGTAGTTAAGTTATCATGTTTAGTGTACGTATCATAACGAGAAACACCAACTGGTAGTGAATATCGCTGTATACCCGTGTCAGCCATGCGACAACATGCGACAATATGACGTGCCACGTACATCACGCACAATCACTAAAGGGAGGAAAAGCCGAGTATGAGCCATGTACTATCATTTCTGCCATTCTATCATTTTTTATTTTGCAAAAAAAATCTCTCTCTCTCTCTCTCTCTCTCTCTCTCTCTATATATATATATATATATATATATATAGGGTTAGGGTTATATAAAACGTAGACAAACTCGCTTTTGGCACTGGCCGCAAGAAACATTGAAAAAGTAACATTTTGAGTCGTGCAGCAAGTGACTTGGTAAAATAATTATCATATACCCTTCCTTGGCGCATTATGAGTTATGACTTACCCTGCCGGTCTATAACGTCTCCCTCCCACGAAACCCGCCTACCCCCCCCCCCCCTTCCCCGCCCCCACCACTCCACTTTCCGACACACCGATCCGGCCCTGTGGTATGTAAGCAACAAGGTTCACATCCTGTACACACCAACACTGTGTGAATGACATACCAACACTGTGTTATTCACATACCAACACTGTGTTAATGACTGACATACCAACACTGTGTTAATGACATACCAACACTGTGTTAATGACTGACATACCAACACTGTGTGAATGACATACCAACACTGTGTGAATGACATACCAACACTGTGTGAATGACTGACATACCAACACTGTGTGAATGACTGACATACCAACACTGTGTGAATGACATACCAACACTGTGTGAATGACATACCAACACTGTGTTAATGACATACCAACACTGTGTGAATGACATACCAACACTGTGTGAATGACATACCAACACTGTGTGAATGACATACCAACACTGTGTTAATGACTGACATACCAACACTGTGTGAATGACATACCAACACTGTGTGAATGACATACCAACACTGTGTTAATGACATACCAACACTGTGTGAATGACATACCAACCCTGTGTGAATGACATACCAACACACGTGTCAGTAGATCCATGGTCCAGCTGGAAGCCCTGGTTACACAGACATCGGTAACTGCCCGCTGTGTTCTCACACGTCTGGCTACACGGGGACTGGGTCCCCACACACTCGTCCTCGTCTGGGGAATAAACAACACAGTCATCATTCGCTGGCTGAAATAATCCTGAACAATGTACCACATAGTAAACTAAGATACAATAGATTTGAATCTCTTCTTTAACTTAAAGGCCTTTTTTATGTAGATCAGTGTCATCTTCCGGCCACGACACCGAAATGGGGTATCTATTTTAAAAAAAATTAAAAAGGCAAACGGGAAAACGTGTTTGTATTTAGCTCGACTCGATAATTACTACAACCACAGCAGCATGATTTAACAACTTCTTTTACAGAAAACACCCGGTGCGTCCATGCACCAAAACTAAAAACCTCACCTTGACACGCCCCGGTCTCATCCTCGGCATATCCTTCTGGACACTGACACGTGTAGCTACCGGGGACGTCACGACACTCGGCATTCTTGTCTTGACACTGCTGACGCACGCTCTCTACGTCACAGTCTATGACGTCACGATCACACTTAGCGCCCGTCCAACCGTCTCGACACACGCAACCCGTGATGACGTCACAACGTTCGGAACCAATTCCACATCCGCAGGTGAAGCTGCAGTCTTTGCCATAGGTGCCTTGCGGGCAGTCTGTCAACATTAAATACTGTCAGGTAACGTCTGTCAACATTAAATACTGTCAGGTAACGTGTCTGTCAACATTAAATACTGTCAGGTAACGTGTCTGTCAACATTAAATACTGTCAGGTAACGTCTGTCAACATTAAATACTGTCAGGTAACGTCTGTCAACATTAAATACTGTCAGGTAACGTGTCTGTCAATATTAAACACTGTCAGGTAACGTGTCTGTCAACATTAAATACTGTCAGGTAACGTCTGTCAACATTAAATACTGTCAGGTAACGTCTGTCAACATTAAATACTGTCAGGTAACGTCTGTCAACATTAAATACAGTTTTCATAATCACAGTACTCAGATCACAAATACAAGGGTACTAATGGCGTCATCAACATACCACTACTAGGATAGTAATGACGTCATTAATATACCAACGAATGGGGGTAATAAAGACGTCATGAACATACCATTCTTAGGGCAGTAATGATGTCATCAACATACCAACACGAGGGTACAAATGACGTTTGTTTTCATTTCATTTTAGTTCTCCTACAGGGATTGGTCGAGAGCCATGCGGTAGCCCTCGATGTACCTCAAGGGAAAGGTCGTTGATCTTTTGGTAAACAATGCCCGAGTTCCTATCTAAAGCCTACCAGGCTTAAAATATTCCACTGCCCTTGACATTGCGGTAAACCAGCCAATCAGGTGCGGTCCGGTGAGCACTTGACTTTCGTCTACTTTTTCCTTGGTGCGAAGCCGTGAAATCGTTTCGGATACAGCTCAGCCGAAGATTACGTGCAAACGGTACGTAACTGATTTGAAATCATTTTATTACTATCACTAAATATCAACATGCGCCTACGCACACCGACTTTTTGCCGATTTGTGGACACAGACCTCGCAAAACAAAAGATTCGCCAAACGGGAAGTCGTCTGCTACTGTGATCATTTCTGCAGCGGCAGCTAGCTGTGTTAGCATAGCGATACTGGTTAGAACTCTGGAGCAAGCAAATGATAAGAGAACGCATAGAACTGGCGCAAACGTTTCGCAGATGAACACGACAAGCTGCCCAGACAGTGAAATAAACATTTCACGTACATATCTATACCAAAGAAGCCAAGGGAAAATTTCAAGCGGGAAGCGGCCTTTCCCCGATTTCACATGGAACGACGTTTGCACCAAACCGTTTTGTAGCTGTGCACCAAAGCTAAAGCTTGGTTTTACAACTCAGCTTTACGCAAAAACTCGGCTTTAAGAACTAAGGTTAATCATTAAGGTAGGTTTAATAAACTGAGATGACACCTTTCGAGCAGTTTCGTACGTGCCAAATGCACAAATAATGCGGCGATACATGTACTGATCAACAACGAGCTTCGGCCTCAGGTCGTGCAAATGGCGCCTCATAGATTTACTTCTGTAAACAAAGCTTGCAGGGAGAAGCTATTAACTGTTTCCGAAATACTGGTTTTAAACTTCAGTTTTCAGATATGGAAATGAAAACAAAACTATTATAGGCTGGTTTTCGGGGGTAGGGCCGTAGGTGTAGTTTTCGGGAGGTGACAGAGAAGAAAGTTGTAGCCCGCGGCCTTCGGCCTTGAGCTACAACTTTTTTCTCTGTCACCTCCCTCAAACTACACCTACGGCCCTACCCCCCGAAAACCAGCCTGTAATAGTATATTGTACAAGGGTTACAATCAACTCACCGATACACGTTTTCTTGTCGTTGTCCAACACTTTACCCACGGGACATGAACACTGAAACCCGCCGGCTGTGTTGGTGCAATTGTCGGAACAGCCGTCGGTATCCAAGGCGCATTCGTCCACGTCTAAAAACAAAATAGAAGAAGACTTTACGCCAGAACACGAACACGTCACATGTACCAGCCATGACGTAGGTGTGATGATGACACAACTTTGTTAGAGTGCGCTGGGTGCGGCATTCGCCAGCTAGTTTTGGTAATATTCTGTGTGTTTGCCAATATTTAAAAAAAAAAACAATCTACTAAACTCACTTTTATTCAGCGATTCATATTAATTTGAAAGGCCTTGCAAACTCGGTGTAAGTGAAAAGTTGATTGAAACTGCGAGCTGTAAAGATTTTCAGTATCAAAAGGTACCCGAAATAGTCAAATACACGGCCTCCCCGGAGTCTTATGTGACAATGACGCCAAAAACAATGTACGTTCATTGTGTGATGTGTATATACTCACAAGCTTTCATAAGAAAGTAGCAAAAGGTGAATGGCGTACATGAATATTTTAGAATTAGTTTCGTTTAAAAAAAAATCCTTGGATAGGTCTAGTCAGGTTTCCTCCCAAAACTAGTTCAAATATCGATTTTGGTGTTTCACTAACGCCCACCAGAAGCGGAAAGACAGAAAACACTGATTGTGGGACATTTACTGGGCGAGTAGTCCAGGAAGAACTTTTCGTTCTCTTCGACAGATAACGGAAAGTTCTCGCCGAAAACAGTTGGCGATTGCTGACGCACAATAACACTCTAACCATACCTGACTAGTCAGTCACTAGTGAGAGTGTTATGTGAGAAACTAATCACTTGAAATTCCCACCCACAGACACCATACACACCCACAGACACCATACACACCCACAAACACCATACACACCCACAGACACCATACACACCCACAGACACCATACAACACCTGATCACTTGAAATACCTACCCACAGACACCATACACACCCACAGACACCATACACACCCACAGACACCATACACACCCACAGACACCATACACACCCACAGACACCATACAACACCTGATCACTTGAAATACCCACCTACAGACACCACACAACACCTGTTCACTTGAAATACACACCCACAGACACCATACAACACCTGTTCACTTGAAATTCCCACCCACAGATACCATACACACCCACAGACACCATACAACACCTGATCACTTGAAATATCCACCCACAGACACCATACACACCCACAGACACCATACAACACCTGATCACTTGAAATACCCACCCACAGACACCACACAACACCCTGTTCACTTGAAATACCCACCCACAGACACCATACAACACCTGTTCACTTGAAATTCCCACCCACAGACACCACACAACACCTGTTCACTTGAAATTCCCACCCACAGACACCATACACACCCACAGACACCACACAACACCTGTTCACTTGAAATTCCCACCCACAGACACCACACAACACCTGTTCACTTGAAATTCCCACCCACAGACACCATACACACCCACAGACACCACACAACACCTGTTCACTTGAAATTCCCACCCACAGACACCATACACACCCACAGACACCATACACACCCACAGACAACACACAACACCTGTTCACTTGAAATTCCCACCCACAGACACCATACACACCCACAGACACCATACACACCCACAGACACCACACAACACCTGTTCACTTGAAATTCCCACCCACAGACACCACACAACACCTGTTCACTTGAAATTCCCACCCACAGACACCATACACACCCACAGACACCATACAACACCTGTTCACTTGAAATTCCCACCCACAGACACCATACACACCCACAGACACCATTCAACACCTGATCACTTGAAATTCCCACCCACAGACACCATACAACACCTGTTCACTTGAAATTCCCACCCACAGACACCATACACACCCACAGACACCATACAACACCTGATCACTTGAAGTTTCCACCCACAGACACCAAACAACACCTGTTTGTAGGAAGCTTCTGTGTTTTTAGTGATGTCAGGTGAACTTATAGCCTATAGAAAACTCTACACAAATTTTGTTCCAGATGCCTGTGTGACTTTTGCCAGTAACTGACCTTGACACGTCTGTCCGTCATTCTGTAGCGTGTAGCCCGTGTTACAGAAACACACCCCTTGGTTCGTGTCGTCGTCCAGTGTACAGCCGTGATCACAGTTCAAGTTCTCTAACTCGGCACACACGTCCTCCACTGTAGAACACAGAAAGAACCGGTGTTGATACACAACCTGCTGGTGTCCGTGTTGGGGTAAGAACACCCTACGCCACGAAGAGCAGTCGTTCGTTTTTACAACATTAACACTGATTATCAAACAGCATAAAATGGTATAGTCACTGCCATCTTCTAGCCTTCATCTCTCAACAAAGAGTTTTAAACTTATTATCACTCCCATATATACCACGTTGTTGCCTTCATCTCTACATAAAGAGCTTTAACATTATTATCACTTCTATGTATACCATGTTGTCGTCTTCATCTCTCAATGACAATAGAGAGTTTTAAAATTAATATTACTTCCAGATATACCACCTGTACTACACAGAGTTCAGCAACCACGATGGAACTTTGGTAAAGGATTGTAACTTGTCACTTAGTAACGGTAACTTGGTATAGGTTGGTAACATGTTACACACCTTTATAGCACGTAGCGCGGTCCTCATTCAGACGGTAACCATAGTTACACTCACAGTTGTACGTCCCCTCCACGTTGACGCAGACATGCTGACAAATGTTATTGGTATCCGTACACTCGTCAACATCTACAACACACGTGCAACACGAGGCACTTATCTATACAGACGTCACTAGTACACTCGTCAACATCTACAACACACGTGCAACACGAGGCACTTATCTATACAGACGTCACTAGTACACTCGTCAACATCTACAACACACGTGCAACACGAGGTATTTATCTATACAGACGTCACTAGTACACTCGTCAACATCTACAACACACGTGCAACACGAGGCACTTATCTATACAGACGTCACTAGTACACTCGTCAACATCTACAACACACGTGCAGCATGAGGTATTTATCTATACAGACGTCACTAGTACACTCGTCAACATCTACAACACACGTGCAACACGAGGTATTTATCTATACAGACGTCACTAGTACACTCGTCAACATCTACAACACACGTGCAGCATGAGGTATTTATCTATACAGACGTCACTAGTACACTCGTCAACATCTACAACACACGTGCAACACGAGGTATTTATCTATACAGACGTCACTAGTACACTCGTCAACATCTACAACACACGTGCAGCATGAGGTATCTATCTATACAGACGTCACTAGTACACTCGTCAACATCTACAACACACGTGCAACACGAGGTATTTATCTATACAGACGTCACTAGTACACTCGTCAACATCTACAACACACGTGCAACACGAGGTATTTATCTATACAGACGTCACTAGTACACTCGTCAACATCTACAACACACGTGCAACACGAGGTATTTATCTATACAGACGTCACTAGTACACTCGTCAACATCTACAACACACGTGCAACACGAGGTATTTATCTATACAGATATCACTATAGTACAGGCCATTGTTAACTATACAGACGGTATTTTACAAGCGTCATTAGGACAGTCGGCAGTTATCTATACAAGCGTCATTAAGGTTGTAGGTATTTACCTATAATTATATGCGCCATTAGGATAGTCGGTAATTATCTAAAACGCGTTCATTATTACAATCGGTAATACCCTATACAGGCGCCACTAGGATAGTCGGTAATTACTTGTACAGGCGCCATAAAAACAGTCGATAATTATCTATACAGCCGCCATTGTGACAGTCGGTAATTACCTATACAGGCGCCATTAGGGTGGTCGGTAATTACTTTTACAGGCGCCTACAGGACAGTCGGTAATTCTTAATTACCTATACAGCCGCCAATGTGACAGTCGGTAATTACCTGTACAGGCGACATAAGAACAGTCGATAATTATCTATTATAGTATACAGCCGCCATTGTGACAGTCGGTAATTACCTGTACAGGCACCATTAGGACAGTCGGTAATTCCTAAACAGACGCCATTGTGACAGTCGGTAATTACCTGTACAGGCGCCATTAGGACAGTCGATGATTACCTGTACAGCCGCCATTGTGACAGTCGTTAATTACCTGTACAGGCGCCATAAGGACAGTGGATAAGTAACCTATACAGGCGCCATTGTGACAGTCGGTAATTACCTGTACAGGCGCCATTAGGACAGTCGGTAATTACCTGTAAAGGCGCCATTAGGACAGTCGATGATTACTTGTACAGTCGCCATTGTGACAGCCGTTATTTACCTGTACAGGCGCCATTAGGACAGTCGGTAATTACCTATACAGCCGCCATTGTGACAGTCGGTAATTATCTGTACAGGCGCCACTAGGACAGTCGATGATTACTTGTACAGGCGCCATTGTGACAGTCGGTAATTAGGTAACCTGTACAGGCGCCATTAGGACCGTCAATGATTACCTGTACAGGCGCCATTGTGACAGTCGGTAATTACCTGTACAGGCGCCATTAGGACCGTCAATGATTACCTGTACAGGCGCCATTGTGACAGTCGTTAATTACCTGTACAGCCGCCATTGTGACAGTCGGTAATCACCTATACAGGCGCCATTAGGACAGTCGATAATTACTTGTACAGGCGCCATTAGGACAGTCAGTAATTTCCAATACAGCCGCCATTGTGACAGTCGGTAATCACCTATACAGGCGCCATTAGGACAGTCGATAATTACTTGTACAGACGCCTTTAGGACAGTCAGTAATTTCCAATACAGCCGCCATTGTGACAGTCGGTAATCACCTATACAGGCGCCATTAGGACAGTCGATAATTACTTGTACAGACGCCATTAGGACAGTCAGTAATTTCCAATACAGCCGCCATTGTGACAGTCGGTAATCACCTATACAGGCGCCATTAGGACAGTCGATAATCATCTATACAGGCGCCATTAGGACAGTCGATAATTACTTGTACAGACGCCATTAGGACAGTCAGTAATTTCCAATACAGCCGCCATTGTGACAGTCGGTAATTACCTATACAGGCGCCATTAGGACAGTCGATAATTACGTATAAAGGCGCCATTAGGACAGTCAGTAATTTCCAATACAGCCGCCATTGTGACAGTCGGTAATCACCTATACAGGCGCCATTAGGACAGTCGATAATTACTTGTACAGACGCCTTTAGGACAGTCAGTAATTTCCAATACAGCCGCCATTGTGACAGTCGGTAATCACCTATACAGGCGCCATTAGGACAGTCGATAATTACTTGTACAGACGCCATTAGGACAGTCAGTAATTTCCAATACAGCCGCCATTGTGACAGTCGGTAATCACCTATACAGGCGCCATTAGGACAGTCGATAATTACTTGTACAGACGCCATTAGGACAGTCAGTAATTTCCAATACAGCCGCCATTGTGACAGTCGGTAATCACCTATACAGGCGCCATTAGGACAGTCGATAATTACTTGTACAGACGCCATTAGGACAGTCAGTAATTTCCAATACAGCCGCCATTGTGATAGTCGGTAATCACCTATACAGGCGCCATTAGGACAGTCGATAATTACTTGTACAGACGCCATTAGGACAGTCAGTAATTTCCAATACAGCCGCCATTGTGACAGTCGGTAATCACCTATAAAGCTGCCATTGTGACAGTCGTTAATTACCTGTACAGGCGCCATTAGGACAGTCGATGATTACCTACACAGCCGCGATTGTGATAGTCGTTATTTACCTGTACAAGCGCCATAAGGACAGTCGATAATTACCTATACAGCCGCCATTGTGACAGTCGTTAATTTCCTGTACAGGCGCCATTAGGATTGTCGGTAATTACCTATACAGTTGTCATTTGGACAATCGGCATATACCTATACAGGCGCTATTAGGACGGTCGGTAATAACTTATATAGGCGCCATTAGGACAGTCAGTCATTACCAATGCAGGCGTCATTAGGACAGCCGGTAATAAACAGGCACCGTTAAGATAGTCGGTAGGTAACTATACAGGTGCCAATAAGATAGTCGTTATCTACCTATACAGGCACCATGAGGACTGTCGGTAATTACCTATACAGGCGCCATTAAGATAGTTGTTATCTACCTATACAGGCGCCATTAGGATAGTCGTTATCTACCTACACAGGCGCCATTAGGATAGTCGGTAATTCCCTATACAGGCGCCATTAGGACTGTCGTTATCTACCTATACAGGCACCACTAGGACTGTCGTATATTAACCTATACAGGCGCCAATGGGACAGTCGGCAATTACCTACACAGGCACCATTAGGACAGTCGTTATCTACCTATACAGGCACCATTAGGACTGTCGTATTTACCTATACAGGTGCCAGTCGACAATTACCTGTACAGGCGCCATTAAGACAGTTTAATTACCTGTACAGTTGGTGTTTTCGCTGCGTTTGTATCCCGAGTTGCACGTGCAGTAGAAGCTGCCAGGGACGTTGTTACACTTTTCCAGTTCCCCACACGCGTTGAGCACCGACCCCTCACCACACTCGTCCACGTCTGGCACATAGTCAAGAATAAATTAATAAATTCTTTTGCTCAGTAAACGACACACACTCCTTGCGTTCTTGCAACCATCCACTGTGCAAAAGGTAACATTTTGAAACTGCAACATGGACGATGGAACACAATGGCTCCTACTATAATTATCCTTAATAGCCATCGCACAATACACGCCCCCTAGTGATCAGCGACTTATCTGTTGAGCAAATACAAACAAAAATATCGACAAAAAGATTCAAATACACCAAACCTAGTCCCCTCCCGAACACTTCTTGAAAGACACCCACAAGCGATAAATATCCGTTACCCGTTCATTAAGTGACACCAAGACAGCGATAAATACCCGTTACCCGTTCATTAAGTGACACCAAGACAGCGATAAATACCCGTTACCCGTTCATTAAGTGACACCAAGACAGCGATAAATACCCGTTACCCGTTCATTAAGTGACACCAAGACAGCGATAAATACCCGTTCATTAGGTGCACGTTACCCAACAAGGAACGTATCAGTATATCTTACCTTCACACTTGCTTTCGTTGTTTTTGGTGTAACCGTCAGCACAGCGACAAGAATAGGAACCGTTATTGTTGACGCAAACTTGACTTTCCCCGCATATACCCGGGGTCTCTTCGCATTCGTTAACGTCGATCTGACAGATGCTTCCCTTCCACCCGGCCTGACACACACATCCGGTCACGTGATTGCACTCGGCGGCCCGCCCGTTACAGTCGCACGTCAGACGACACTCGGGGCCGTAACTCAGGCCGCTACACGTCACGCAGGTACGCTGGTCGTCAGCCAGCTTAAAGCCGGAGTAACAGGAGCAGGCGAAGCTACCCGGGGTGTTGAGGCACGTCTGAGAGCACACTCTGTCCGCACACTCGTCCTGATCATCACACGTCTTGTTGTCAGTCGTGTTCAGCTTGTAGCCCGCGAAACAGAAACACTGTGCCACCGAACTTACGTCTACAGCCGTCTGACAACCCTGAGTACAGTTGAACCCGTCACAAGCGGCTGTCGCAGCATCTGTCTGTTCACACTGGGTGCCAGAGACAGGGTCCAGCGTGTAGCCGTCCTGACAGGAGCAGTTGAAGCCGCCAGCTGTGTTCTCGCAGATCTGCTGACAGTTGTGTGTCCTGTCCGCGCATTCGTCTACGTCAAAGCACGTGCGCTGGTCGCTAAGGAGACGGTAGCCTTGGTTACAAGAGCAGGTGAAACTGCCCCCGGTGTTGGTACAGAGCGTGTCGCACGTGTTGAGTTCCGTGTCGTTACACTCATCCACGTCCACACACACACCCGAGTCGTACGTGTAACCGTCAGGACAGCCCGTGCAGTTGTACCCCACCTCGCTGTCACCTGGTTAACAATATTATACATGCTTTTTTTTAAGATTGTGTTGCCATCTTTGGGAACAAAATTAATTATTGTTCATAATTATCCTACGTAAGAAATCCAATGTATGTAATGCTCAGATGGGCTGAAGGCGCCCCTATACCACACACTGTACACCATCAGCTGCGAGTAGGAAGTGCTAAACTTGCCTTGTTGAGCTGGCGAGAGGTCCACACAGACCCGCCCTACACGAAGGAGGGGTGGGGAGAAAGTTCCTAGCCTCCACATGTAGATGACACTGCAGGAAAGTTTTCATCATACGTCGCGCGCATTACAGTCTCCCCTCAACTGCACACACATCTACCCGTACCACACACATCTACCCGTACCACACACATCTACCCGTACCACACACATCTACCCTGCTTTAGGTGCGTTGCCCTGGCAAGGTCGAATACATGTCCTACTTATTGTACAACCCTTTTCAAGGAAATCTATCAGCAATTTTTTTCTGAATCCCAGAAAACCGACGCCATCATTTTCCTAGCAGAGTTAAACCTTCACCTTGGCCTTCTTTGGATGAGGCGAGCTAAGGTGTTTCCGTAGCAACGACTGTCCTTTTGTCTCGGGCGTGAAGTGGTCAACCAGGTTTCGTTCAACAAATCTCTTCACAAAGTCATCGGGATCTGCTTCGGATTTTCAAGAGACATGTTGAACCTTGTTCAGCCTTTCGGCGTCTGTCAGAAGTACCTTCCTCATTGCCAGCTCTTTTGTCAGAATGCAGCGAGCGTTTGTGTGTGAGAAGCCAATTATCATACTGACTATGTAGATGACTGACAGTCGTCCATCGGTCATCACAAGTTCACAGACTATGGCAATCGTTTTCGTCGTTGGTGGCGGTTACAGTGACAGGTCTTCCAGCACAAGGACGATCATAAAATGCCCCTCTCTGCCTCTGCTAAATTCCGCACAACACTTTTTCACCGTGTCATCCTTTCACCGTGTCATCCTTTCACCGTGTCATCCTTTCCGTAGGTTTTGATCACATCATCATGAATGTCTCTGAGGCATAAGCATTTGTCAGTAAGGTACTGAAGTGCCGCATGGGATTAGATGGCGTCATGTTTGTGAAGCGCTGTTATGTGACGTCACTCACTTTGTTGATCAACGACGTCAAAAGTAACAAAACGATTGGCTTTGAAATTGTGTACGTTGTGCTTCACCTGGAGGCTACGAACGTCTTTTCCGACCCTCGTATATACGGGTAGACCACCCCTATATGTCTAAGCAGATATATTACACATGTACATTCATGTACAGCACCCCTGTATGTATATAATTATACGGGTACATGTAGATATACCTCGAGCTGAGAGTAGAAAGTGTTCGACTTGCCTTGTTCATCGGGCGAGAGGTCGACACAGACCTGGTCCTGTAGACACGGGTTGTTGAGACAGGCGTCCAACTCGTCCTGACAGTCTTGGCCGGTGTAGGCAGGGTGACACACACATGGCGCTGTCTGGAAGTTGGGGTCATCTAGAGACACCTGTCCGCGCCCAAAGTCACACTGACCACGGCCGTTACACCCGCTACACATCTGGACCGCGATCACCAACACTGGTGACTGGGCGCCTTGGCTGTCCTCCGCGTACACTCTGTAACCAGGCAACAAGCACTCTGTAACCAGGCAACAAGCACACTGTAACCAGGCAACAAGTACTCTGTAACCAGGCAACAAGCACACTGTAACCAGGCAACAAGCACACTGTAGCCAGGCAACAAGCACACCGTAACCAGGCAACAAGCACGCTGTAACCAGGCAACAAGCACACTATAACCAACAGTGTAACCAGGCAACGCGACCATCAACAGTGTAACCAAGTACTGCGACCATCAACAGTATAAGAAAGTACTGCGACCATCAACAGTGTAAGAAAGTACTGCGACCATCAACAGTGTAAGAAAGTACTGCGACCATCAACAGTGTAAGAAAGTACTGCGACCATCAACAGTGTAAGAAAGTACTGCGACCATCAACAGTGTAACCAAGTACTGCGACCATCAACAGTGTAAGAAAGTACTGCGACCATCAACAGTGTAAGAAAGTACTGCGACCACCAACAGTGTAAGAAAGTACTGCGACCACCAACAGTGTAACCAAGTAATACGACCATAAACAGTGTGACCAAGTACTACGACATTGAGACTGCGGCTTAAGAGATACACCAACGCCAACAACACACGGACCAGGTACAACGTTGGACTACTCAGGAACACAGACACACAAGCAGCATTCCAGATCAGCCTTTCCAACAGGTTCCAGCCACTGCAAGACCTGATAGAAGACAGTGAAATGGACATCGAGACACAGTGGGAACACAGCAAGAAACTCTGGCACGACACATGCGAAGAGGTCCTTGGCAAGAGAAAGACCCAACACAAGGAATGGATCTCTGCTGATACCATCCAGAAGCTGGAAGTTAGGAAAGAGAAAAAAACTGCACTGAACACGAGCCGAACAAGAAGAGCTAAGGCAAAGGCACAAGAAGAATCAATCAATCAATCAATCAATCAATCAATCAATCAATCAATCATTCAATCAATACATCTTTATTATCCCAGAGGGAAATTTGTGTGTGGTGGACAAACAAAGACAATGATACACATCAAATTAACATAAAAAACAGCACTACAATTAAATTAGAGATTTCCATGAATTTAAAAAAAAAAGCCATCAACAGTGTAACCAAGCAACGAGACCATCAACGGTGTAACCAAGCAACGCGACAATCAACATTATAACCGACCATGAGCACGCCAAGAAAAGTAGGTTACGGTTTTAAACGCACGACTTTTTTTCAGTAGCTCAAACTACATTGTTTTTTTTTTTTTCATGTATATAAAAACGGTGACAATGTTGGAACGTCCGGAGCATGAGAAGAGGGTTAGAGCTTTGAAAGTGGCAGTTCTGCCTCACGGACACCTCCCTAACCCTAACCCTAACCCTAACCCTCGCGTCTAGTTTTTAGGGAAAGTAAAAAGTAATGTTATAAAAACAACAACAGGAACAGCAACAACATGATTCAAGAAAATAATGTAAAAAAGTACTGTTATAGTAGCGACTACAACAACAACAACAACATGAACAGCCACAAAATAAATCAATAAAATAAAAGGATGGTTGGGTTTTCTGACCTGATGCTGTTTTGCTGCGTGGTGGTGAGAGCGACAGTTATGTCCCCTGTACTGGAGTTAATCTGCAGCGCCCCGCTGGCATTATCAACCAGTCTGTACGTCAGTGGGTCAGAGTCTGCGTCACTTCCTGTGATGCTGATCACCTGGGTAACGCCTGACGTCACACTCACATTGCCTGGCACAGTCAGCTGAGGGAGAGAATTTTCTGCAGGGAAGGGAGGGGGGGGGGGGGAAGGGGAGGGAGGTTAATTTAGTTAGTTAGTTATTTAGGGCTTAACGCCGCGCAAGCAACAAAGACTATTTCGCGGCTAGCACAGTCCCATCCTGCCAGGTAATTTAAAACATAAAAAGGGCTAGCTTAAGACATGATGTAAATATATATTAAGAATTTGTGAGACTTAGATGAGATCCTGTACAAGATTAATTTCTTCAGGCCTAAAAACAGTATCACAGGTTGCATTATATAAAAGACTATATTTTATGAAAGAGATTACATTCTTTCAAGAAATTGAAGATGTTGTCAGGGGGGACATCCCTGAACAACACCTTCAATGAATCGGCGGTGTAATACTTGTCTCGAATCTCGGCGAGATCCACGCACGAGATCAAGAAATGATGGACAGTGAAAGGCTCGTCACACGGGACACACCAGGGGGGATCTTCCCCTTTCAAAAGAGAGGGAGGTTAAAGCACAAAATTTATTATTTGAAATGGTAAACTGTAAGACTACATGGTGTTACGAGCGTGGCTGTGTCTTTTGTTTATGTTTTGTTTGTATGCTGATAGATAACAGCTGTATTGTTTTTTTCAAGATTGAGTGAGATGGAGAAGTTGCTACGTTTAGTTCATATTCTGTTTTAGTAATGTAAATCTGTTTCCCGTGATCCAGAAATCTCTATTGTTATCACGAGTATTCTAGAAGTGGTGACCTTGTTTTTAACTGTAGCTAATCTAGCATCCGGCGGCGGCACCCATTTAAGGTCTAGGGCTGAGTCGCTCGGAAATTTCATGCAAATCGCTTTGTTATGACTTGTTTACGATTAGGTGTTATATAACTTGACGCGCCTAGAGTCGGCTGGCAGGTACTCCATTATTCTGGATTCTTCTTAAGATTCAAAACAGTAATAAGGTGATTCACGTTCTGATTTTTGATTGGTTCTTTTATAATAGTGGTCCAGAATGTGCTAGAATGCTGTGACTGTATAGAGACCCTGAGATGTGTGTGTGTGTGTGTGTGTGTGTGTGTGTGTGTGTGTGTGTGTGTGTGTGTGTGTGTGTGTGTGTGTGCACGAGAGAAGCTTGTATGCGTGAAGCTTGAAAGTGCTGTGTAACACCAGAGAAGTGCTGTAATAAACTCCACACAGTTATAACTTTTCTACGTGCTCACGTGTCTTCTGTCAGCGAAAGAGATTTAACACGCAGTCTATAAGAACTCGCTACGTGAGGAGTGATCACCTGTGTGTCATCGTAATCGGCGGTAAGACGACGGGCTCTTCAACATATCTCCACTCGTAACACATGGTATCCGAGATAATCTTATCGACTGCGAAATGATACGCGAATTTCAGAATCTCGGCTATTTCAAATAAAGTCCTTTTGTTCATTAGCTTCCCACAGTAAAACATTCTTGCGATTCTGTGGGTCCTTGTCCTTCACATTATGTACAGCCCGATAGCAGGGTTTGTTTTACCAGCCTCTAATTATGTACAGCCCGATAGCAGGTTTTGTTTTACCAGCCTCTAATTATGTACAGCCCGATAGCAGGGTTTGTTTTACCAGCCTCTAATTATGTACAGCTAGATAGCAGGGTTTGTTTTACCAGCCTCTAATTATGTACAGCTAGATAGCAGGGTTTGTTTTACCAGCCTCTAGTTATGTACAGCCCGATAGCAGGGTTTGTTTTACCAGCCTCGAATTATGTACAGCCCGATAGCAGGGTTTGTTTTACCAGCCTCTAATTATGTACAGCCCGATAGCAGGGTTTGTTTTACCAGCCTCTAGTTATGTACAGCCCGATAGCAGGGTTTGTTTTACCAGCCTCTAAATATGTACAGCCCGATAGCAGGGTTTGTTTTACCAGCCTCTAGTTATGTACAGCCCGATAGCAGGGTTTGTTTTACCAGCCTCTAATTATGTACAGCCCGATAGCAGGGTTTGTTTTACCAGCCTAGAATTATGTACAGCCCGATAGCAGGGTTTGTTTTACCAGCCTCGAATTATGTACAGCCCGATAGCAGGGTTTGTTTTACCAGCCTCTAATTATGTACAGCCCGATAGCAGGGTTTGTTTTACCAGCCTCTAGTTATGTACAGCCCGATAGCAGGGTTTGTTTTACCAGCCTCTAGTTATGTACAGCCCGATAGCAGGGTTTGTTTTACCAGCCTCTAGTTATGTACAGCCCGATAGCAGGGTTTGTTTTACCAGCCTCTAATTATGTACAGCTAGATAGCAGGGTTTGTTTTACCAGCCTCTAGTTATGTACAGCCCGATAGCAGGGTTTGTTTTACCAGCCTCTAGTTATGTACAGCCCGATAGCAGGGTTTGTTTTACCAGCCTCTAGTTATGTACAGCCCGATAGCAGGGTTTGTTTTACCAGCCTCGAATTATGTACAGCCCGATAGCAGGGTTTGTTTTACCAGCCTCGAATTATGTACAGCCCGATAGCAGGGTTTGTTTTACCAGCCTAGAATTATGTACAGCCCGATAGCAGGGTTTGTTTTACCAGCCTCTAATTATGTACAGCTAGATAGCAGGGTTTGTTTTACCATCCTCTAATTATGTACAGCTAGACAGCAGGGTTTGTTTTACCAGCCTCGAATTATGTACAGCCCGATAGCAGGTTTTGTTTTACCAGCCTCTAATTATGTACAGCCCGATAGCAGGGTTTGTTTTACCAGCCTAGAATTATGTACAGCCCGATAGTAGGGTTTGTTTTACCAGCCTCTAGTTATGTACAGCCCGATAGCAGGGTTTGTTTTACCAGCCTAGAATTATGTACAGCCCGATAGCAGGGTTTGTTTTACCAGCCTAGAATTATGTACAGCCCGATAGCAGGGTTTGTTTTACCAGCCTCTAATTATGTACAGCTAGATAGCAGGGTTTGTTTTACCAGCCTCGAATTATGTACAGCCCGATAGCAGGGTTTGTTTTACCAGCCTCTAATTATGTACAGCCCGATAGCAGGGTTTGTTTTACCAGCCTAGAATTATGTACAGCCCGATAGCAGGGTTTGTTTTACCAGCCTAGAATTATGTACAGCCCGATAGCAGGGTTTGTTTTACCAGCCTCTAATTATGTACAGCTAGATAGCAGGGTTTGTTTTACCAGCCTCGAATTATGTACAGCCCGATAGCAGGGTTTGTTTTACCAGCCTAGAATTATGTACAGCCCGATAGCAGGGTTTGTTTTACCAGCCTCTAATTATGTACAGCTAGATAGCAGGGTTTGTTTTACCAGCCTCGAATTATGTACAGCCCGATAGCAGGGTTTGTTTTACCAGCCTCTAATTATGTACAGCCCGATAGCAGGGTTTGTTTTACCAGCCTAGAATTATGTACAGCCCGATAGCAGGGTTTGTTTTACCAGCCTAGAATTATGTACAGCCCGATAGCAGGGTTTGTTTTACCATCCTCTAATTATGTACAGCTAGACAGCAGGGTTTGTTTTACCAGCCTCGAATTATGTACAGCCCGATAGCAGGTTTTGTTTTACCAGCCTCTAATTATGTACAGCCCGATAGCAGGGTTTGTTTTACCAGCCTAGAATTATGTACAGCCCGATAGTAGGGTTTGTTTTACCAGCCTCTAGTTATGTACAGCCCGATAGCAGGGTTTGTTTTACCAGCCTAGAATTATGTACAGCCCGATAGCAGGGTTTGTTTTACCAGCCTAGAATTATGTACAGCCCGATAGCAGGGTTTGTTTTACCAGCCTCTAATTATGTACAGCTAGATAGCAGGGTTTGTTTTACCAGCCTCGAATTATGTACAGCCCGATAGCAGGGTTTGTTTTACCAGCCTCTAATTATGTACAGCCCGATAGCAGGGTTTGTTTTACCAGCCTAGAATTATGTACAGCCCGATAGCAGGGTTTGTTTTACCAGCCTAGAATTATGTACAGCCCGATAGCA
This sequence comes from Batillaria attramentaria, assembly GCA_018292915.2. NCBI lineage: Eukaryota > Metazoa > Mollusca > Gastropoda > Batillariidae > Batillaria > Batillaria attramentaria. The sequence goes on from JACVVK020000074.1 coordinate 1,864,399, forward strand.
GGGTTTGTTTTACCAGCCTCTAATTATGTACAGCTAGATAGCAGGGTTTGTTTTACCAGCCTCGAATTATGTACAGCCCGATAGCAGGGTTTGTTTTACCAGCCTAGAATTATGTACAGCCCGATAGCAGGGTTTGTTTTACCAGCCTCTAATTATGTACAGCTAGATAGCAGGGTTTGTTTTACCAGCCTCGAATTATGTACAGCCCGATAGCAGGGTTTGTTTTACCAGCCTCTAATTATGTACAGCCCGATAGCAGGGTTTGTTTTACCAGCCTAGAATTATGTACAGCCCGATAGCAGGGTTTGTTTTACCAGCCTAGAATTATGTACAGCCCGATAGCAGGGTTTGTTTTACCAGCCTCTAATTATGTACAGCTAGATAGCAGGGTTTGTTTTACCAGCCTCGAATTATGTACAGCCCGATAGCAGGGTTTGTTTTACCAGCCTAGAATTATGTACAGCCCGATAGCAGGGTTTGTTTTACCAGCCTAGAATTATGTACAGCCCGATAGCAGGGTTGGTTTTACCAGCCTAGAATTATGCTCTATACGCATGCAGGTACTGTTTGGCGTACTCACTGCTTTGAGCCTCTGTTGCGTTCACCGTCTCCGCCGTCTGTTTGCTGGCTGTAGCGAAAGCCTGGCTGCCTGTGGCCACGTAGTCATAGATACACGCTAAGTTAGCGCTGCCTCCACACTGGTTCTCCGCCGCCTGTCTCACGTCATCAGGCTGCTCGTCCAGAAAGAGCGGGATAAAGTCGGGGTCTGCGTAGTCAGCTGGTCCCTTTTTCTGTCCGTAACGCATGACTGACGCCGTCTCATTGATGGCCCCTTCATAATTATGGAGACGAAGTTTGGTTAAAATTGGGGCAAGAGAAACTGGTGCAATACAAACTGAATGAAATGAAACTAAATTCTCTCTCTCTCTCTCTCTCTCTCTCTCTCTCTCTCTCTCACACACACACACACACACACACACACACACACACACACACACACACACACACACACACACACACAGTGAATGTGAAGAAAACATGGGCTGGACTTACATTTGGTGCCGAACTGATCATACAGCTGTCTCTCACTCAGCGTGTTGCTCAGTGTTGTACCGTCCGCCAGCACAAAGTCGTCCGTGTCATCATCGTTATAGTTACCCATAAGGCCTGACGGCTGACCTTTGAACTCCTCGGGTATGGTGACTGACATGTCCAGGGAACTGAGGCCCACAGACACACTCAGGCTGATCTCTGTGTAACAGACACACTCAGGTATATCTCTGTGTAACAGACACACTCAGGTATATCTCTGTGTAACAGACACCCTCAGGTATATCTGTGTAACAGACACCCTCGGGTATATCTCTGTGTAACAGACACCCTCAGGTATATCTCTGTGTAACAGACACCCTCAGGTATATCTCTGTGTAACAGACACCCTCAGGTATATCTCTGTGTAACAGACACCCTCAGGTATATCTCTGTGTAACAGACACCCTCAGGTATATCTCTGTGTAACAGACACCCTCAGGTATATCTCTGTGTAACAGACACTTTCAGGTATATCTCTGTGTAACAGACACCCTCAGGTATATCTCTGTGTAACAGACACCCTCAGGTATATCTCTGTGTAACAGACACCTTCAGGCTGATCTCTGTGTAACAGACACCCTCTGGTATATCTCTGTGTAACAGACACCCTCAGGTATATCTCTGTGTAACAGACACCCTCAGGCTGATCTCTGTGTAACAGACACCCTCAGGTATATCTCTGTGTAACAGACACCCTCAGGTATATCTCTGTGTAACAGACACCCTCAGGTATATCTCTGTGTAACAGACACCCTCAGGTAAATCTCTGTGTAACAGACACCCTCAGGTATATCTCTGTGTAACAGACACACTAAGGCTGATCTCTGTGTAACAGACACACTCAGGTATACCTCTGTGTAACAGACACCCTCAGGTATATCTGTGTAACAGACACACTCAGGCTGATCTCTGTGTAACAGACACCCTCAGGTATATCTCTGTGTAACAGAAACCCTCAGGTATATCTCTGTGTAACAGACACCCTCAGGTATATCTCTGTGTAACAGACACACTAAGGCTGATCTCTGTGTAACAGACACCCTCAGGTATATATATCTCTGTGTAACAGACACCCTCAGGTATATCTCTGTGTAACAGACACCCTCAGGTATATCTCTGTGTAACAGACACCCTCAGGTATATCTCTGTGTAACAGACACCCTCAGGTATATCTCTGTGTATCAGACACCCTCAGGTATATCTCTGTGTAACAGACACCCTCAGGTATATCTCTGTGTTACAGACAAACTCAGGCTGATCTCTGTGTAACAGACACACTCAGGTTTAACTGTGTAACAGACACCCTCAGGTATATCTCTGTGTAACAGACACCCTCAGGTATATCTCTGTGTAACAGACACCCTCAGGTATATCTGTGTAACAGACACACTCAGGCTGATCTCTGTGTAACAGACACCCTTAGGTATATCTCTGTGTAACAGACACCCTCAGGTATATCTCTGTGTAACAGACACACTCAGGCTGATCTCTGTGTAACAGACACCCTCAGGTATATCTCTGTGTAACAGACACACTCAGGCTGATCTCTGTGTAACAGACACCCTCAGGTATATCTCTGTGTAACAGACACACTCAGGCTGATCTCCCGGCAGGTAGTGACTACAGGCAGAGACACAAGGCAGGTAGTGATTACAGGTAGAGCACACAAGGGAGGTAGTGATTACAGGTAGAGACACCAGGCAGGTAGTGACTTCAGGGAGAGACACCAGGCAGGTAGTGATTACAGGTAGAGCACACAAGGCAAGTAGTGATTACTGGTAGGGCAGGTATTACAGGTAGTGACACCAGGAAGGTAGTGACTACAGGTAGTGATATAAGGCATGTAGTGACTACAGCTAGGGGACACAAGGCAGGTAGTGACTACAGGTAGAGACACCAGGCACGTAGTGATTACAGGTAGGGGACACAAGGCAGGTAGTGACTAGAGGTAGAGACACCAGGCACGTAGTGATTACAGGTAGAGACACCAGGCACGTAGTGATTACAGGTAGGGGACATAAGGCAGGTAGTGACCACAGGTAGAGACACCAGGCAGGTAGTGATTACAGGTAGGGGACATAAGGTAGGTAGTGACTACAGGTAGAGACACCAGGCACGTAGTGATTACAGGTAGAGACACCAGGCACGTAGTGATTACAGGTAGGGGACATAAGGTAGGTAGTGACTACAGGTAGAGACACCAGGCACGTAGTGATTACAGGTAGAGACACCAGGCACGTAGTGATTACAGGTAGGGGACATAAGGCAGGTAGTGACTACAGGTAGAGACACCAGGCACGTAGTGATTACAGGTAGGGGACATAAGGTAGGTAGTGACTACACGTAGAGACACCAGGCAGGTAGTGATTACGGGTAGAGACACCAGGCACGTAGTGATTACAGGTAGGGGACATAAGGCAGGTAGTGACTACAGGTAGAGACACCAGGCACGTAGTGATTACAGGTAGAGACACCAGGCACGTAGTGATTACAGGTAGGGGACATAAGGCAGGTAGTGACTACAGGTAGAGACACCAGGCAGGTAGTGATTACAGGTAGGGGACACAAGGCAGGGGTGACTACAGGTAGAGACACCAGGCACGTAGTGATTACAGGTAGGGGACATAAGGCAGGTAGTGACTACAGGTAGAGACACCAGGAAGGTAGTGATTACAGGTAGGGGACACAAGGCAGGTAGTGATTACAGGTAGGGGACACAAGGCAGGTAGTGATTACAGGTAGGGGACACAAAGCAGGTAGTGACTACAGGTAGAGACACCAGGCACGTAGTTACAGGTAAGGGACACAAGGCACGTAGTGATTACAGGTAGAGGACACAAGGCAGGTGGTGACTACAGCTAAGGGACACAAGGCAGGTAGTGACTACAGATAGAGACACCAGGCACGTAGTGATTACAGGTAAGGGACACAAGGCAGGTACTAATTACAGGTAGTGGACACCAAGCAGGCAGTGATTACAGGTAAGGAACACCAGGCAGCTAGTTGGACATGTTTGTTTTGTACCCCCTTCCCCTCCCCAAGCCCCACCCAGGCATAGGGTATAGGTCCATAAACCCATTTGCCTTCACAAAATGTTTTTTTGTTTGTTAGGGTTAGTTTGTGTTGTCGTTGGATTGAACAACCGCTGTTTGTTTGTTTGTTTGTGTTGTCGCTGGAATGAATACCCAGTTATTAGTACTGGGGTCGAGTCCATCAAAAACCCTGACAGGTAGTGATTACAGGTAGGGGTACTGCAGGTAGTGGTTACAGGTAGGGGTACCAGGCAGCTAGTGATAACAAGTAAGGGACACAAGGCAGATAGTCATTACAGGTAGGGGTACCAGGCAGCTAGTGATTACAGGTACGGAAACAAGGCAGGTAGTGATTACAGGTAAGGGACACTAGGCAGGTAGGGGTACCAGGCAGCTAGTGATTACAGGTAAGGGACACTTGACTAGGCAGGTAGTGGTTATGGGTAGGGGTACCAGGCAGCTAGTAATAAACAAGTAAGGGACACAAGGCAGGTAGTCATTACAGGCAGGGGTACCAGGCAGCTAGTATTACAGGTACGGGACACAAGGCAGGTAGTGATTACAGGTAAGGGACACTAGGCAGGTAGTCATTAGAGGTAGGGGTACCAGGCAGCTAGTGATTACAGGCAGAGACACCAGGCAGGTAGTGACTACAGGTTATTGACACCAGGCAGGGAGTGACCACAGGTAGGGGACACAAGGCAGGTAGTGATTACAGGTGAGGGACACAAGGCAGGTAGTGGTCACAAGGGACACTAGGTAGGTAGTGGTTACAGGTAGGGGCACCAGGCAGCTAGTGATTATGGGATCTAATATAATATCTTATGTTTTAGGCAGGTAGTGGTTACAGGTAGGGGACACTAGGCAGGTAGTGGTTACAGGTAAGGGACACAAGGCAGCTAGTGATTACAGGTAAGGGACACTAGGCAGGTAGTGGTTACAGGTAAAGGACAGTAGGCAGGTAGTAATTACAGGTAAGGGACATTAGGCAGGTAGTGGTTACAGGTATGGGACACTAAGCAGGTAGTGGTTACAGGTAGGGGACACTAGGCAGGTAGTGGTTACAGGTAAGGGACACAAGGCAGCTAGTGATTACAGGTAAGGGACACTAGGCAGGTAGTGGTTACAGGTAAAGGACAGTAGGCAGGTAATGATTACAGGTAAGGGACACTAGGCAGGTAGTGATTACAGGTAGGGGTACCAGGCAGCCAGTGATTATAGGTAAGGGACACTAGACAGATAGTGGTTACAGGTAAGGGACACGAGGCAGGTAGTGGTCACAGGTAAGGATGCCAGGCAGGTAGTGATTACAGGTAAGGATACCAGGCAGGTAGTGATTACAGGTAAGGAATACCAGGCAGCTAGTGATTACAGGTAAGGGACACTAGGTTTCTACAAGAGGGGACAACCAAACCAAACTGACACCTTTCAGAGTTTTCAGTTAATAATCTATTTTTGTATATATGTGTTTTTAAGTTCAGTATTTATGTTTAATGTGTATTACTTCCAATGGATTACTTAGATGTTAAATAATGACGTGTTAGTGAGTTGGAAGGGCGTGTGAATGTGTGTGCGCATCAGAGGAAGTGGGTGTTTGTGGGAACATAATATTTATTCTTAATTAAAGGAAGAGCAGGCACTTTCATTTCTCTTTTATGGGATCTAATAAAATATCTTATGTCTTAGGCAGGTAGTGGTTACAGGTAGGGGACACTAGGCAGGTAGTGGTTACAGGTAAGGGACACAAGGCAGCTAGTGATTACAGGTAAGGGACACTAGGCAGGTAGTGGTTACAGGTAAAGGACAGTAGGCAGGTAGTAATTACAGGTAAGGGACATTAGGCAGGTAGTGGTTACAGGTATGGGACACTAAGCAGGTAGTGGTTACAGGTAGGGGACACTAGGCAGGTAGTGGTTACAGGTAAGGGACACAAGGCAGCTAGTGATTACAGGTAAGGGACACTAGGCAGGTAGTGGTTACAGGTAAAGGACAGTAGGCAGGTAGTAATTACAGGTAAGGGACATTAGGCAGGTAGTGGTTACAGGTATGGGACACTAAGCAGGTAGTGGGTACAGGTAAGGGACATTAGGCAGGTAGTGGTGACAGGTAAGGGACAATAGGCAGCTAGTGATTACAGGTAAGGGACACTAGGCAGGAAGTGATTACAGGTAAGGGACATTAGGCAGGTAGTGGTTACAGGTAAGGGACACAAGGCAGCTAGTGATTACAGGTAAGGGACACTAGGCAGGTAGTGGTTACAGGTAAGGGACACTAGGCAGCTAGTGATTACAGGTAAGAGACACCAGGCAGCTAGTGATTACAGGTAGGGGACACTAGGCAGGTAGTGGTGACAGGTAAGGGGCACTAGGCAGGTAGTGGTTACTGGTAAGGGACATTAGGCAGCTAGTGATTACAGGTAAGGGACACTAGGCAGGTAGTGATTACAGGTAAGAGACACCAGGCAGGTAGTGATTACAGGTAAGGGACACTAGGCAGGTAGTGGTTACAGATAAGAGACACCAGGCAGCTAGTGATTACAGGTAAGGGACACTAGGCAGGTAATGGTGACAGGTAAGAGACACCAGGCAGCTAGTGATTACAAGTAGGAGATACCAAGCAGGTTGTGATTACAGGCAGGGTACACCAGGCAGGTGTTGATTATAGGTATGGGTACCAGGCAGGTAGTAATTACAGGTATGGGACACTGGGCAGGTAGTGGTTACAGGTAGGGGACACAGATAGTGATTATCGGTAGGGGACACCAGACAGGTAGTGATTACAGGTAGGGGACACCAGGCATGCAGTGGTTACAGGTAGGGGACACAGATAGTGATTACAGGTAGGGGACACCAGACAGGTAGTGATTACAGGTAGGGGACACCAGGCAGATGATGAGGACACCAGGCAGGTTAGGTATGTGGACCATACTCGTTGTATTGTAAAGTCTGTTTCTGACACTTTCTGGTTAGTGGTAAAATATGGTTCAACTAATAGAGGACAGCTAACAGCTGCCTGTCGAGAAAACACTTAAATTATAGGCAGTAAAAGAAAACAGACTGCACACCATAGAAAACATAGCATTCATGGGCTGTAAAATACTGGATGTTTGTGTGTGACCTACGTGACGGGAAAGCGACGACCAGACTGTTGTTGTCTCTAGCCAGATAGAAGTCATCCGTGTCCACTTCCAAATCTTCCTCTTGTCGGAACCGTAGACTGTAGTCCGTCCCGTTAGCGTAGATCTCCATCGCTAGACAGAAACATAATCAGTAGATATTCATCGCTAGACAGAAACGTAATCAGTAGATCTCCATCGCTAGACAGAATCGTAATCAGTAGATCTTCATCGCTAGACAGAAACAGAATCAGTAGATCTTCATCGCTAGCTAGATAGAAACATAATCAATAGATCTCCATCACTAGACAGAAACAGAATCAGTAGATTTCCATCACTAGACAGAAACATAATCCGCCCAGTGACTATTACTGAGATCTTTACTATTTTCGGTCCGGTCGATCCTATACTATCGAGCACAAGATACGTAGTGCATGACCACCATCGCTAGATCAGTGATCAACAACAGTGATTATCAATTCCTGGTCTTTTTAACAACAATTGTAAAATATAATGGTTATGTTGAACATGTATGTTTTTACCACCACCCCCCGCTCCAGCCCCACCAAGGTTGGTCCATAAACCCATTTGCCTTCACAAAAATTAATGTTTTCGTTTGTTAGGGTTAGTTTGTGTTGTCGTTGGACTGACACCCGCTGTGTGTTTGTTTGTTTGTTTGTTCGTTTGTGTTGTCGTTGGAATGAAAACCCACTGTTATTAGTACTGGGGTCGAGTCCAACAAACACCCGGATGTTGTTCTCCTCAGCTCCGAACGCCGTGAACACGGTTGCGTTGGTCGGTGTTCCGCTGTTTGTCTTAGCTAAAGCCGTACGACCTTGAAGGGTGAAGTTGGCGAAGGTGACCAGAGTGTACTCGCCCAGTCCGTTGAACGTGTACTGACGGCCGTCCAGTGTTTCTATGTGAGGATCGCCGAACATCCAGGCTGTGAAACACAACACTGAAGTTGAGTGAGGTAGATATTAGTTGTTTAAAGGTCTAGTTCACTGTAGAATGACGTGCAAAACCTTCTGCTGCGCAACAATGCAGGTCAGCTTACGTTACGTTCAAGGTTAATGAATCGTAGTATAAGGTGCATGATCTCCGGTTCTTGCACACTCCATTCTACAATCTCCCCTCTGTTACATACGACTATTCCATTCTACAATCTCCCCTCTGTTACATACGACTATTGGCATTTTCAAAGTGAAGCTCGCAGGATGTAAGTCCACATGGGCCCTGGACCTCTAACAAGCCGCCATTTTACAATTCAGCGGTATACTTGATTAAAGGTGCCTCAGTTATCTTCTCGTGTGAAAAAAAGTGGTAGAAACTGTGCAAGACTAGTGGAGAACATGGGTTAGGGTTAGCAGGGTTAGGGTTAGTAGTAAGAACATGCAGAAGGCGTTACGTTTACCCGTTTCCGTTTTACGGCACCAGGGACACTTCTTCTGGTACACCCCTCGTACTTTTGCTGTGAGACTATTAGACTCTAGTATTTTACTATAAGACTATCAGTATCAGTAGACTATCAGAGTATTATACTATTACTAAAAGACTCTCAGGAGTTATTAGAGTATTATATTATCACTAAAAGACTATCAGTAGACTATCGGTGTTATATATACTACTATATAAGACTACTAGAAACTATTAGAGTACTAAATAAGAATATCAGTAGACTATTAGAGTATTACATATGACTATTAACAGACTATGACACTCACAGAATCTGAAGGGGATCTTGTCGCGACACTGGCCCACCGGCCTGACAATGTAGTACAGTTCACAAAAACCGGCAAGGTCCGACTGTTTACAGCACCAGTCATGTGGGTTTCTGTCCTCTGTCACGTGCTTGTCCCTCTGGCTGTAGGAGTCCGGGTTGTAAGCTTGAGCTGCTCCAGCCAATGGCGGGCCCACAATCAGCTTCTGATAGGTCGCCTGGTTCCTCCAATCCCACGAATAGCAACACTCCTGTATGGTACGACAACAACACTCCTGTATGGTACGACAACAACACTCCCGTATGGTACGACAACAACACTCCTGTGTGGTACAACAACACTCCTGTGTGGTACGATATCAACACTCCTGTATGGTACGACAACAACACTCCCGTATGGTACGACAACAACACTCCTGTATGGTACGACAACAACACTCCCGTATGGTACGACATCAACACTCCCGTATGGTACGATAACAACACTCCTGTGTGGTACAACAACACTCCTGTGTGGTACGGCAACAACACTCCTGTGTGGTACGATATCAACACTCCTGTATGGTACGACAACAACACTCCCGTATGGTAACAAGCCATGGATTACAAAGGATTTGAAACAGATTTTGAATAAAAAGAAAAGAGTGTTTTTTCAGGGCACAGTTGAAGAGAAAAACTAGGTGAATAAAGAAGTGAAGTTAGCCATTAGAAAAGCAAAAGAAGCGTATAAAAATAAAATAGAGTCCAAGTTTGTTGGTGGTAATTATCGTGCTGCCTGGCAAGGTATTAAAAACATGGCAGCTGTCAACAATGATCAGCTGTAACTGATCAGACTGGACGGGTCAGTGTGGAGGGTGTTATGAATGACGCTTTGCCTGATACTTTAAATTCTTTTTTTACTCGCTTCGAGAGACATGATTTTTCACTTGAACGTTCTGAGTTGAAACAGTCACTTGTATCACAGCATTCAATAGAGATTGACCAGGACTGTGTTGAAAAGTGTCTTAGATGTATTAATGTACGAACAGCACCTGGGCCGGATGGCATTTGCGGCAGGACCTTGAGGTATTGTTCTGAGCAGCCTAGTGGTGTATTCCGGCACCTTTTCCAGTCCTCGGTAGATTCAGGCGTTGTTCCCTCAGTTTGGAAACGGTCAACTGTCATTCCCGTCCCCAAGAAAAGTAACTCTAAACAACCCAATGACTTTCGGCCTGTAGCCCTTACCTCCCTGGTCATGAAAACCTTCATCCTGTCAGTTATTGGACTCCGTTTGGATCCCCTACAGTTTGCCTACCGAGCTGGTAGGGGTGTTGAGGATGCGAAAATATTTATTCTTGATAAACTGTATAAGCACCTTGAAGCACCGAACACTCACGCAAGACTTTTATTCACTGATTTTTCCAGTGCTTTCAATTTCATGCAGCCCCACATTCTTCTTCAGAAACTCACTTCTAACTTTAATTTAGACTCCCAACTGGTTCTCTGGATTGCTGACTTTCTAAGTAATAGAACACAACAGGTTTTTGTAAATGGTCTTTCCGATGTGAGAATCACAAACACGGGCTCGCCCCAGGTTTGCTTTCTCTCACCACTCCTGTACATCCTCTATACCGACGATTGTAGAAGCAGCCATGAGAACACATACTTTGTAAAATTTGCTGATGACAGCGCTATTCTGTCTTTACTGGTTGGTAATCAGCAAGATCATGGTCCCGCCTTATCTGTAAACTGGTGTGACAGATCTTACCTTGAACTCAATGTCAGCAAAACCCAGGAGCTTATCATTGATTTTCGGAGACAGAAACACAGCCCTGGAATTACCGTTATTCATGATCAGAACGTAGAGTTAGTTTCCAAATATAAGTACCTTGGCACCATCTTTGACAACAAACTTACCTGGGATGAAAATACAGATGCACTATTAAAGAAATGTCATCAAAGGCTGTATGTTTTGAGGAAGCTGAACTCCTTTGGTGTTGATAAAACCATCTTGACGCTGTTTTACAACTCATTTATCGAAAGTGTCTTAACCTTTTCTTTTATATGCTGGTATTGTAATCTTAGTGTAAAAAAACAAAAAGTCTGCAAAAAGTTGTACGCATCTGCTCCAAAGTGATTGGAGAACAACAGAGAGATCTAACTGTGTTTTGTGAACAACAGGTGCTGAGGAAAGTTAGTTCCATCTTATCTGACTGTCACCACATTTTGCTCCCTGAGTTTGAGTCTCTGCCGTCAGGTCGTCGCTATCTTGTAAGACATTTGTTCCCGTTGCCGTCCGTCTACTGAATAATCTGTGATAAATACGGCGTGTGTGTGTGTGTGTGTGTGTGTGTGTGTGTGTGTGTGTGTGTGTGTGTGTGTGTGTGTGTGTGTGTGTGTGTGTGTGTGCTGCTGTTAAATAAGTGTGATAATTACAATTAAGTATTAGGTATTGATGTTCTTATGCATGTTTTTTTTTTTAATTCGTAGAGTGGTGAATTGTTTTATTTCTTAGTGATTTGTCATTTAAGGCTGTATATAGAGTTTCTTTCTTTGTTCTTAATAACGTTTGTTATATGATTTTAGAGCCCGCCCGAACATTTAATTGCCCCATGAGGGATGAATAAAGTAATTTGAACTGAACTGAACTGGTACGACCACAACACTCCCGTATGGTACGACAACAACACTCCCGTATGGTACGACAACAGCACTCCCGTATGGTACGACAACAACACTCCCGTATGGTACGACAACAACACTCCCGTATGGTACGACAACAACACTCCCGTATGGTACGACAACAACACTCCCGTATGGTACGACAACACTCCCGTATGGTACGATAACAACACTCCTGTATGGTACGACAACAACACTCCCGTATGGTACGATAACTGAACTCTGTATGGTACGACAACAGTACTCCTGTATGAATCATTACTTAAAAACCTCATTAAAAGCATCCCTGTTAAATAACCTGTTTAGACCTGAAGAGCGTGTCTTTGTTGTAACTTGTTACCGAGTGCTCCCGAACAGCCAGTTGTAACTAGTGATATTTACTTACAATGTTACCCGAACAGCCAGTTGTAACTGGTGATATTTATTTACGATTCCCGAATAGCGAATTGTAACTAGTGATATTTATTTACAATGTTTCCCGAACTGCGAATTGTAACTGTTGATGTTACCATTTTCCCCCGAATAGCGGATTATAGCTGTTGATATTTATTTAATTACCATGTTTCCCGTATAACGAATTATAACTGGCTACATTTCTTTACATACCTTCCCGAATGGGGCCACCCGGCGACTTGCTGATCTAGTCAGTCTGTAACAATAGACTCTGTTTTCGTAGTCATAACGACTTGTTCTCCACGTGAACCTTGTCCGTCTCCACACGTCACGGAGGGAACAGGGACACTGCGGGAGACCAGCAAATCCTTGTGAACGCTGCGCCTGAAGCCTGATGTTCTTCAAAAACCACGTGAGGCAGGCTTGCTCAGGGTTAGACACTCCTTCACCCAACTGGTAGATCCACATTCCCAGTCGACCTGATACAAACACACACCATACAACGACAGCTGAAAAAAATATATGAGTGAATAAATAGGTTACATTTGACACATTTAATAAGCAGAATCGGGCGAGTTTCAGAGGTTCTCAAATTGACAACTGGGCTGAAGAAGCTCCAGGGAATAATGATGAATAATGATGAAGTCTGGCGACAAACCTGTGTTTCCTTTGATCTTGTCGATGGAATAAGCTTCGTCCTTGTACGAATAGAAAGACTGCTGGACGTCTGCCCAATCCCCGGTTCCCATAGAAATGCCCATGACAACGTACGGCCACCGACGTCTGTTTTGCCAACCCATAGCGCCAGACTTGTAGTAAATCAGAACATAGGATGAACTACCGTCTGTGATGAACGCTGCCTGGAATGTCGCCTCTCCCGCCTGGTATCAAAATAAAACCCACAATTATCATGCCGGTGTAAGAAACAATGACAGGCCACGCCCACCCACAGTACCGCCCACTTCACTCTTTATCGACAGTATACACGTATACAAAGAAGGTGAACGTCGTGATGTCTTACAGACGTCACTTTGGATTGGACCAGCTCTATAAGGGCGAAACACATCTCTCTTTGGATTGGACCAGCTCTATAAGGGCGAAACACATCTCTCCGCTCTATAAGGGCGAAACACATCTCACTTTGGATTGGACCAGCTCTATAAGGGCGAAACACATCTCTCTTTGGATTGGACCAGCTCTATAAGGGCGAAACACATCTCTCTTTGGATTGGACCAGCTCTATAAGGGCGAAACACATCTCTCTATAAGGGCGAAACACATCTCTCTATAAGGGCGAAACACATCTCTCTATAAGGGCGAAACACATCTCTCTATAAGGGCGAAACACATCTCTCCATCGTCGCTACACCTTTCTCAAACAAAGAAGAGAGTGAGGTATCTAGTCGTAGGCCTATTGACAGTCGGATGAGCTGGGTTATAATTAGCCTGACACGCGAAAGGATTTCAACTGAAAAAAATAGGCAACAATTAGAGGTTAAAGACAGAGACTTTGCTCGTACAATCACCCGTCCATAACCGTGGGAACTTACTGTCGCGTCACTGTAGTAGTAGTAGTAGTAGTTGCGCTGCTGCACGCGCTCCCACGTGACTACGAGCACGAGACTGGCCTGGAAGGTGTCTGACTCAGTGAATTCCCGCACCTCGTCTGTAGCTTTGGTCAACACTTCTTCATCCCTATCTCCCTCACCGTTATACACCTGGTAGTACACACCTGTACACACACACACACACACACACACACACACACACACACACACACACGAGTAACTAATATACGATGGATGTAACCATTAGATCAAGAAGTGCACTGCCATTTCCCAGCCCATGACTGTGGTAGTCTTTCATTCCCGAGCTGGTTCTTCTCATGACTGTGGTAGTCTTTCATTCTTTACATATCCCTGCGCCATCACGCTACATATTCATGTGTCATCACGCTACATTTCAAAATTTCAATGCGTACTGCATGGCCACGTCTAATTGAGAGAGAGAGAGAGAGAGAGAGAGAGAGAGAGAGAGAGAGAACAAAAGAAAAAGCTGTTATATTTACCTCCAACAGAGTTGTCGATGTAGGAAGCGTACACACACACCATCTTCCTGTACCAGCTGAGATATGGGTAGGTGTAGCGAGACCCAAACGACACCACTCCATTTGATCCAATCTGTACAGTATCATACAATATTATCCAATATTTAGCTGTGACACCATATGACGGTTGAATACCGACTCGTATTTGCTCCATGACACAGATCCTTCCCTGAGCTTTATACGAGTCAGTATTCAACCAAGTTATGTGGTGTAACGGCTTTATCATCCTTCTTTCTCTCGTGTATGGTGGATTTTGAGGGCTTATCCGACTAAAAGCTGATATCTACTTGTGATGTTTGGGAATCGGCAACTGAGCAGCGCATAGCAGACGCTCGGAGTAGTCAGGAGATCAGGACTTACTTACTTAGGCCCTTGGCTCCACGTGGAGCATAGGCCATCGACAACCCTTCGCCATCGCACTCTGTTCTGGGCTAGTCTTGCCACTCCAGTCCAGTTGGTCCCCTGCTTACATAGCTCTGCCTCAGTGTCCCGCCTCCAGCTGTTGCGAGGCCGGCCTCTCTTCCTTTTCCCCTGCGGGTTCCATGTCAGGGCTTGGCGTGTGGTGCTGGATGCTGGCTTCCTGAGGGTGTGTCCAATCCAGCCCCACTTCCTCCGCAGGATCTGCTTGGCCACTGGTTCCTGTCCCGCTCGCTCCCACAGCTCTTCATTCCGGATCTTCTCTGGCCATCGGATGTTGAAGATGCGCCTCAGACAGGTGTTGAGAAATGTCTGGATCTTCTGCTGCATCGTCTTCGTTGTCCTCCATGTTTCGCATCCGTAGAGCAGAACTGACTTCACGTTGGAGTTGAAGATGCGAAGTTTGGTTCTTATGCTGACAACTTTGGATGCCCAGACGTTCTTCAGCATGACCATTGCTGCCTTTGCCTTGCCGATTCTGGCTGTGACGTCTCGGTCTGTGCCTCCCTGTCCATCAACCACACTCCCCAGGTAGACAAAAGACTCCACCTCCCTGATGGGCTCTCCACCGACTGTGACTGGTGTGTTGGCAGTGGTGTTGATCTTCATCAGCTCGGTTTTAATCCTGTTGATCTTGAGCCCTGTTCCGGCTGATGTGGCTTCCAGGCAGGTAGTCTTGTCCTGCATCTGGCTGTGGCTGTGAGACAGGAGCGCCAGGTCGTCCGCGAAGTCGAGGTCATCCAGCTGCGTCCAGAGTGTCCACTGTATCCCGTTTTTCCTGCCTGCTGTAGTGGTCTTCATGATCCAGTCGATGACCAGGAGGAAGAGAAACGGGGACAACAGGCATCCCTGGCGGACTCCGGTCTTCACCTCGAAGCTTTCTGACAACTGGCCGGCATGGGCAATCCTGCAGCTCATGTCTTGGTAGGTGCACTGGATCAGGGAGATGATCTTCCCGGGAACTCCATAGTGCCTTAGCAGCTTCCACAGCGCCTCTCTGTCTACACTGTCGAAGGCCTTCTCATAGTCTATGAAGTTGATGTAGAGGGGGGAGTTCCACTCCAGTGACTGCTCCACAATGATGCGTAAGCTGGCAATCTGGTCAGCGCAGGACCTGTTCCTGCGAAAGCCTGCCTGCTGGTCTCGGAGCATGGGGTCGACTGCCTCTCTCATCCTCTCCAGTAGAATTCTGTTGAGAACCTTGCCTGGCACTGACAGGAGCATGATCCCTCGGTAGTTGCTGCAGTCCCTGAGGTCCCCTTTCTTTGGCAGCTTGATGACGATCCCTTCTTTCCACTGGGCTGGCACCTCTTCCTTCTCCCAGATCTTGCTGAACAGGCTGTGCAGCATGTTGACGGCTGTCTCTGTGTCTGCTTTAATGGCTTCTGCTGGTATCTCGTCCGGCCCTGCAGCTTTCCCATTTCTCAGTGTCATGATGGCTTTCCTGATCTCCGCCTTAGAGGGCTTGTCGCAGTTGATGGGTAGTTCTGTCTCAGCTGGTGGGATGTCTGGTGGTGTTTCAGGGATGGGGCGATTTAACAGCTCCCTGAAGTGTTCTGCCCATCGCTTCAGCTGTTCCTCAGTTGTTGTCAGTGGGTGCCCGTTCTTGTCCTTCACTGGTTTGTCTGTCTGCTGAAATTTGCCCGCGAGCTTCTTGGTCACCTGGTACAGGTCTTTTAGATTCCCTTGTCGGGCTGCTTCCTCTGCTTGACTGGCCAGGTTGTCGATGTAGTCCCTCTTGTCCTTCCTGGTGCTCCTCTTCACTTCTCTAGGAGATCAGGACGCGACAGGAATAAACTGCGCCTTCTTATGCTAGCACTACAATGGCAGTTCACTCAAACCCAAACAAAGCCAAAAGTTCTTAACTTCGACTGAAGACACAAACCTGGTAATACTGTGAGGGAAACAGAAGTCAGCGCGAAACCAAAACATGCACAGCTCTGTTTGCGTTGTGAGAGCATGACAGCGTGGTCTAGCCGTCGGGTCTTGCCTCTTCCCACCTCGGTTCTTTGCGGAATATGAGTGAGCGCTGCTTCTAATATTCTGAGTGCATGTACAACGATTAACGTGTCCTTCCACCAACAGCTACATTTTATTATTCGAACGATTCAAGGAGATTCGGTTGGATCAGAGATCTAGACTGACACGGAATACGCTTGCCTTCACAGCGGATAGCAGACGACTGCAGTGACTAGACTCGATTCTGCTTTATCATAGTTTATGTCACAGGATTTTGGTTGGAAAGCATGGAGATTGGCTTTGATTTTAGTACGCAGTGCTTTTTAGGTGAAGTCTCATAAACTTCAACAGCGTTATTTGCGCCTAGCTTGCCACGACCAGTCAAGTCAGCGAATTAGTCCGATGCCCGGGACAGGCCAGCTTCAAGTCAACTTCTTGAGAACGGATTTTGGTTGGTGTTCGTTGAAATCGCGTCCATGATTTGAGTAAGTAGTGCTTGTTAGGTATCGGGTAAAGTCATTTTTAACTTGAATAATTAGTTGATGAAGTTGGAAACACCGATACCGAGCCGTAAACATGTTTTGTTTTTGCCGGCTGTGTTGAACCAAAAAGATCGGAGTGCCGCGCACCAGGCGTAGTAATACTTTCTTCTGTGATTCTCTGCCAAAAGGTTCTATCTGTGTTCCTTCTATCTATATAGACAAAACCTTGGCAGGGAACACACAGAAATGGTTGTCATGTGATGTGTCACATGAGTTACTTTCACTAGTGAGATTCGCGCACTTGTACAGCGGGACAGATCAAAGGAAAAACGTCGCTAATGGATGATAATTTTGAATATCACACAATACATAATTAAAGTACAAAGGACAAAATCTAAACAGACTGAAACACCCCATGACCCCAAAGTTCAACTGGTTTACAATAACCACATTTCCCACATTTCGCGTAACTAAATGTTGTTTACACCCAAACTCTCAAGCTGAACTTGTTAAAAACATCTCAGGGTAAACTCGTTAAACACAAAACATCTCAGGTTAAACTCGTTAAACACAATGTATCCCAAGTTAAACTCGTTAAACACAATGCATCCCAAGTTAGACTCGTTAAACACAATGTATCCCAAGTTAAACTCGTTAAACATAATGCATCCCAAGTTAGACTCGTTAAACACAATGTATCCCAAGTTAAACTCGTTAAACACAATGTATCCCAAGTTAAACTTGTTAAAACACAAACCATACCACGTTCAACCCGCTAAACACAAACCATACCACGTTCAACCCGCTAAACACAAACCATACCACGTTCAACCCGCTAAACACAAACCATACCACCCTAACCCTGACCCTAACCCATATCACGTTCAACCCGCTAAACACAAACCATACCACGTTCAACCCGCTAAACACAAACCATACCACGTTCAACCCGCTGAACACAAACCATACCACGTTCAACCCGCTAAACACAAACCATACCACGTTCAACCCGCTAAACACAAACCATATCACGTTCAACCCTCTAAACACGTACCAAACATCTGAAGTTGAACTCGTTAAACACCAGACATCCTCAGCGCGTCTCGGCGAACTTCTCTATCTTATCACTTGCTGTTTCTTTGATTATCTGGCTTTTCCACTAAACCTTTAGGTGAATAATTAATTAATTATGTGTACAATGTACCCAAGCCCAAGAAAACCAAACGTAACGTACGTGAATGTTTTTCTCGAGTGCGTTTCCAAAGGGAATGCCCAGATCGAGAGTGATGTGCTTTGCGTCATTGTTCCCGTTGAACTGAAGCTCCGTGTCCCCCTGGGCCAAGCCGAACAGGAACAGATCTGAAAGCAGCATGTGACATTTTCATTTATATTCCAAACAAAAACAATCACAACCCCCGCTTACCGTACTGTAGTACTGACGGATCGGACAGAAACAGTTCGTGTTACTGACCGCACTGTAGTACAGTACGGATGGATCGGACAGAAACAGTTCGTGTTACTGACCGCACTGTAGTACAGTACGGATGGATCGGACAGGACACAGCTCCTGTTACTGACCGCACTGTACTACAGTACTGAGGGATCGGACAGGACACAGCTCCTGTTACTGACCGCACTGTACTACAGTACTGAGGGATCGGACAGGACACAGCTCCTGTTACTGACCGCACTGTACTACAGTACTGAGGGATCGGACAGGACACAGCTCCTGTTACTGACCGCACTGTAGTACAGTACGGATGGATCGGACAGAAACAGTTCGTGTTACTGACCGCACTGTAGTACAGTACTGATGGATCTGACAGAAACAGTTTGTGTTACGTACCGTTCTGTAGTACTGATGGATCTGACAGAAACAGCTTGTGTTACTTACTGTACTATAGTACTGATGTATCTGACAGAAACAGTTTGTGTTACGTACCGTTCTGTAGTACTGACGGATCTGAAAAATAATAATAATAATAATGATTTCTATAGCGCTTTATCACCCTGAGTTGCTCTTGGTGCTTTAAAAGTAAAGAAATAAAGATGTAAATAATAGATATTTAAATCGGTAAAAAGTGAATAAATAATCAGGTGCATACACAAAGAAAGCGTACATACATACATACATACATACATACATACATACATACATACATGTGCATAGATACATGTGCATACATACATGTACATGGGGGTGGGTGGGTGTCTGGGGGTTTAACGTCCTTTTCCACCACATAGGTTGATATCAAAGACGGGGCAACGATGAAAAAGCCAGCACAACTATTTGGCCCATGCCGAGATCGAACTCACGACCCGAGCATTAGAAGTCCAACGCTCTACCATTCGGCCACCCCGGCTCCGCTACATACATACATACATACATACATACATACATACATACATACATACTGCAATCCATACAGGCTATGCTAAACTTAGTGCTGTAGGTATAAACAGTGGCAAAAGAGTCCGACAAAGCTGCGTAAGTTTTACTCACGACATCACGTGGTTAAATAGACCATCTGATGCCAATAGAATACAGTGACAAACATTGCGTGATAATACACTATGACATAGACCCTGAAGCGAAGTACAGCAACAAAACTCTTCCATCTACCCAGAACAGCAACAAAACTCTTCCATCTACCCAGAACAGCAACAAAACTCTTCCATCTACCGTAACCCAGAACAGCAACAAAACTCTTCCATCTACCGTAACCCAGAACAGCAATGACGTACGTGTACTTAGTGATACATGTTTGTGTGTTGATACTTAACACTCACCAAGGACAAATCAGAGATTGTCTCCCTTCAGCTATAGACATGCACTGTTAATAGCGCTTTTATAGTGCTAACCGCTGTAACGTTTTTAGTGATTGCTTTTTAGAGAATAAGAATTTATAAAGAAATTAATTGTTTGATTAATGTAACTATGGTACTCGTCATCCCAAGGCAGTTTCCTCACCGTGATTTATCCTTATCCTCGTCCTTATCCTATCCTTGTCCTTATCCTATCCTTTCCCTTATCCTTGACCTTATCCTATCCTTGTCGTTAGCCTCGTCCTTATCCTATCCTTGTCCTTATCCTATCCTAACCCTTATCCTATCCTTACCCTTATCCTTTCTTATCGTATCCTTGTCCTTATCCTTGTCCTATCCTAGTCCTTATCCTTGTCCTATCCCTAGCTTGACGCCATAACGCGCTCTCAGTATCGTTCAGTGGCTCGTGTTATGCTACACATGTTTATTTGAAGACGTCTCAGTGTAACACCTCTGTGTGTTAGACCTTCATTCCGTTGTCTGGACTTGAGAACTAACGTCTCAGTGTAACACCTCTGTGTGTTAGACCTTCATTCCGTTGTCTGCACTTGAGAACTAACGTCTCAGTGTAACACCTCTGTGTGTTAGACCTTCATTCCGTTGTCTGGACTTGAGAACTAACGTCTCAGTGTAACACCTCTGTGTGTTAGACCTTCATTCCGTTGTCTGGACTTGAGAACTAACGTCTCAGTGTAACACCTCTGTGTGTTAGACCTTCATTCCGTTGTCTGGACTTGAGAACTAACTTTACTTGCAATGTTTTTACTAGTGTTATGAAATGACTCACGAGACAAAAGGCTGGGACTTCCAGTTCTGAAGAGAGAATTTTGCCTTCTGCTGTCTTGCGGTGAACTCCTACTCCCTTCAGTAAACGCTGCCGGTGTGTCAACACCGATACCGACAACACAACACAACACAACACAACACAACACAACACAACACCAGTACCGCCACCACTACAAGCCGCAGTAGCAACAAGAATATTAGTGTTCTATAATTATACGTCAGTATGTATTGTCTGTCCCCGTCAACTGTTGACTGCAGTAAGACACTAACCTGATGGATCAAAGCTGGTATAAAATGCGGAGAATCCGTTAAAGTTGTAGTAGGTGTACCACCAGCTGGAGTAGTAGCCAGACTGGAACACGACGGTCATTACGTTACCTGTCGATCTCACCGGGGGGACCACTGTGGCTCCACAATACCTGAACACACACACACACACACACACACACACACACACACACACACACACACACACACACACACACCACTGACAACGTTTATAATGCGTATTGTTCAGCAGCATTGGGGCAACACCAGACTACAAGTAACACCACTGGTTCGTCAATAATTTGCTGACTAAACACCAGTGAATGAAAATTGAAGACAGGGAAAAGTTTGTGAAAACGATTCATTCTTTACAATATTTAAACCTTATGTGCAGGGCCCGTATGTAATAGTCGAGGTTAGGGCTTTTAGCCCCGGGTTAGAGTCTAACCTCGAACTAAACTAGCTCTAGGGTTAAATTTTCTGTTGTTTTTTGTTTGAAATCAAGAAGCGGGCCCATTCCAGCAAGGTGCCTTAGCCGTTATAGAAGGATTTTTTTCTTCCTTTCTTCGCTTCCTTTTAGTATTTAATTTTGCTTTTGGGTTTCTTTTGTCCTAGTCTGGTTTGGCCCGTAGCCATGGGTTAAATTAGCCTCGACTTTTACATACGGTACCTGAACGTTTGCCTCTCAGTAAGATATGACATAAAGTATCTGTTACGTGGTGAATGTTCGAAGAACCCGTCGTTTTACCGAGGGATACGGTGACTGTCAGGCAAACACTCTTCACGTAGCGAGTTCTTACACTGACTGCAGAAGAAGTCTCATTCACTCACAAAAAGACTCGTGAGCGCGTAGAAAAGTTATAGCTGTGTGGAGTTTATTACAGCATGGTATCACACTGCTTCACACACGTGAGCTTCTCTCACACACACACACACACACACACACACACACACACACACACACACACACACACACATACACACATACACACACACACACACACACACACACACACACACACACACACATACACACACACACACACACACACACAAACATCTCAGAGCCTTTATGTGCAATCTCATAGCGTTCTGGCGCATTCTAGACTGACTATCGTGAAGGAACCAATCAAAAATCAGAACGTAAATCACCTCATTACTATTTTAAAACTGAGAAGAATCCAGAATTATCGAGTACGCGCCCGCCGAATCCAGGCGCGTTATGCGACTCCTTCTAATCGTAAACAACCCCTGAACAAAGCGTTTTGCACGAGATTTCCGGGAGACTCAGACCTTGACCCTAAACGCATACCGCCTCCCGCGGCAAAATTAGCTACAGTCAAAACAAGATCACCACTTCTAGAATTTTTGTGAAAAACAATAGAAACTTCTGGAACACGGAGAACTGATCCACATTATTAAAACACAATAAAATTATACGAACTAACCGAGGCAACTTCTCTGTGTCACCCAACCTTCTTTAAAAAGAAGCTAATATCTGTCACCACAGTACAAAACACACTCGCAAGACTATCCTTACGTGTCAATCAGCGTGTTGTCGTCCACAGTGTTGCTGTCATACATCTTGACGTAATGTCCGTAATTACAGTTGCGGCCCCAACCATAGATGGCCATGGTGTCGAACGTGAGTTCAATCCTTAGCCCCGGCTCCACTGTGATGGTCCACTGACATGTAGTGTACCCGGGGTAAGGCTGGGGGTAGCCGGGGGAGGTGAAACTACCTTCGTTACCCGTCAGACTTGGGGATGAACACACTGGTACAAGAAGAAGACAAGATCATTCATGGGGCGACCTGTTTGCTATACCACGATACGATATTTCGAGCGTACAGACGCAATAACATGCGAAACTGTTCCAAAACATAACTTGGCTTAGTACCCATGGAAACAGCCCGGTCAATTAGAGCTACAGTGCGCGTTCACTGCCCCAAGCGTACCGTCAGTCAAAGACGGTCAAGTAAAACAGCAACTTATATACTGGCTGCCCCAAACAACAACTTATATACTGGCTGCCGCCAAACAACAACTTATATACTGGCTGCCGCCAAACAACAACTTATATACTGGCTGCCGCCAAACAACAACTTATATACTGGCTGCCGCCAAACAACAACTTATATACTGGCTGCAGCCAGACAACAACTTATATACTGGCTGCCGCCAGACAACAACTTATATACTGGCTGCCGCCAAACAACAACTTATATACTGGCTGCAGCCAGACAACAACTTATATACTGGCTGCCGCCAAACAACAACTTATATACTGGCTGCCGCCAAACAGCAACTTATATACTGGCTGCCCCAAACAACACCATGATCTGCATAATTACAGGATATACATGCTGCATGTTACCACACGTACGTTTCATTTCCACAAATTCCATGAATCTGAAATGTGGAAACATCTAAGTATTTCATCCTCGTTATCAGGAGAAACGTCTAAGTGTTTCACCCTCGATATCCGGAAAAACGTCTAAGTGTTTCACCCTCGATATCCGGAGAAACGTCTAAGTGTTTCACCCTCGATATCCGGAGAAACGTCTAAGTGTTTCACCCTCGTTATCCGGAGAAACATCTAAGTGTTTCACCCTCGATATCCGGAGAAACGTCTAAGTGTTTCACCCTCGATATCCGGAGAAACGTCTAAGTGTTTCACCCTCGTAATCCGGAGAAACGTCTAAGTGTTTCACTCTCGATACAGGGGAAACGTCTAGATGTTTCACCTTTAGCCGGAGAAACGTCTTAGTGTTTTAACCTCGTTACCCGAAGAAACATCAAGTTGTTTCACCCTCGTTACACGAAGAAACGTATAAGTGTGTTACCCACGTTACCCGGAGAAACGTCTAAGTGTTTCACCTTCTTTATCCAGAGAAACGTCTAAGTGTTTCGCCCTCGTCACCCGGAGAAACGTCTAAGTGTTTCGCCCTCGTCACCCGGAGAAACGTCTAAGTGTTTCAACCATGTTAACCGGAGAAACGTCTAAGTGTTTCACTCTCGTTACCCACAGAAACATCTAAGTGTTTCACTCTGGTTACCCGTAGAAACGTCTAAGTATTTCACCTTCGTACCCCGAGAAACGTCTAAGTGTTTCACATTCGTACCCCGAGAAACGAAGGTCGTTACCCGGAGAAACGTCTAAATGCTTCACCCTCCTTACCCAGAGAAACGTCTAAGTGTTTTAGCCTCGTCATCCGGAGAAACATCTAAATGTTTTAGCCTCGTCATTCGGAGAAACGTATAAGTGTTTCAGCGTCGTTAACCAGAGAAACCTGTAAACGGTTCACCCTCATTACCTCATTACCCGGAGAAACGTCTAAGTGTTTCACCCTCGTTACCCGGAGATACGACTTAGTGTTTCAACCTCATTACAAGAGAAACGTCTAAGTGTTTCACTCTCATGACCAGACAAACGTATAACTGCTTCATCTTCGTTACCTGGAGTGACGGCTACAAAACTGGCAGAGAACCCGTTACGACCGGCATTTGTGTTGTCATCGGAGTGAAACTTTATCCACAGTACGTTTTGTGTTGACGTCACTCTGGGTGGCAGTGACGTACCACACAGATTTCCAACCAAGGGAGACAAGGCTGATCCCCCGTTTCGAATCTGAGAAATGGAATGATGAAAATTGCATTGTAGTAACAAATGTTATGGCAATGCTCTGCTTGAATTATACTTTCACATAAAGATATATAAGCTGAGTTGAGATTATTATACAGAGCGCTTGTGATGTGAGGCATGTAGTGAATATCCAATGTCTGCAACCTCGTGTACTATGCAATCTGTGTGTCCATTAACATATAGAATGCATGTATGTTACTGTTTGGTGTGTGTGTGTGTGTGTGTGTGTGTGTGTGTGTGTGTGTGTGTGTGTGTGTGTGTGTGTGTGTGTGTGTGCTCTTTGTGTCTGTCTCCTGTATGGGTGTGTGTGGGGGGAGGGGGGGGGGGATAAATGTATGTAATGTCAGTGCGATGAATGTACTATTGGAAGATGTAGGTGTATAAATGTAGGGGTTGGTTGAGAGATGTTCTTAAAAGGCATAAGGGTTCCTTGTTGTTTTCTTCTTCTAACTTCTTTGAAAGATGTAGTTGTATCAATGTATGTATGTTTGTTCGATTTGATGTCTTTGTAAAAAAAAAAAAAAAAAACAAACAAAAACTATTAAAAAGAAACAAAGCAGGAAGCTGACGATACCTCAACAAAGTCTGTACACTGGCTGTCTGTCATGTCGGCCATGTTGAAACTGGTAAAAGTCAGCTCGATCTGTTTCCCAGGATTCTGTTCGATGACGTAAGTACAGTCCACATCTGTAGGGTAGTCGCTAGGATACAGAGGGGAGGTCACAACACCGCTCTCTGTTGTCAGGGTTTTCTGGCAAACTGGTGAGGATCAACACATTCAGGTCAGTAACTGGTGAGGATCAACACAGTCAGGTCAGTAACTGGTGAGGATCAACACAGTCAGGTCAGTAACTGGTGAGGATCAACACAGTCAGGTCAGTAACCGGTGAGGATCAACACAGTCAGGTCAGTAACCGGTGCGGATCAACACAGTCAGGTCAGCGACTGGTGAGGATCAACACAGTCAGGTCAGTAACCGGTGCGGATCAACACAGTCAGGTCAGTAACCGGTGAGGATCAACACAGTCAGGTCAGTAACTGGTGAGGTTCAACACAGTCAGGTCAGTAACCGGTGAGGTTCAACACAGTCAGGTCAGTAACCGGTGCGGATCAACACAGTCAGGTCAGTAACCGGTGCGGATCAACACAGGTCAGTAACCGGTGCGGATCAACACAGTCAGGTCAGTAACCGGTGAGGATCAACACAGTCAGGTCAGTAACCGGTGAGGATCAACACAGTCAGGTCAGTAACCGGTGAGGATCAACACAGTCAGGTCAGTAACCGGTGAGGATGAACACAGTCAGGTCAGTAACTGGTGAGGTTCAAGACATGGTAGATGAAGTTATTATGGTGGAAAAACCTGCTTCAGGTAGTTATGGTTAGTTATTTCAATTCACTTCAGTTCAGTCAAATAATACTTTATTCATTCAATGACGTAAAATAGCATTGTAAGTTTATGTAGTGTCTGTCTCAAGTGTTTAATGGTAGCATTGCAAGTTTATGTAGTGTCTGTCTCAAGTGTTAACTGGGAAATCACCTGTTGTCCAGGAAGCACTGAATTTGTTGCCCACAGCGTTACTCGTCGAAAACAGCGTTACACGCAGACTGCTGCCGCTGGAGACGATGGGATCAGGAATTCCCGTTCCGCAAAATTCTGCCAGAACAGGACCTGAACTGTCAGCGCCGTCAACGATCTAATAAACAGATGGATGAGTTTAGTTATGAAGGAAATCCACAAGCACCACCACAGTGACAATAGACGTCCACAAGTGAAATCCACCAGCACAACATCTACAATCATATCATAAAACAGTGACCCAAGCACCACGACCATAAAGAACCCCCGTAAAACGCAAACTGTAACTCAAACCATAACGCTAACGTCCACAACCACAGTATGGAACAGTGACCCAAGCCACACGACCACAAATGAAACCCGTAAAATTCTAACTCAAACTCTAACCACAGCTCAGACCACACACAAACAAAAAGCAAACATAGTAACAGCAACAACAACACCCCCCCCCCCAAAAAAAAAAAAAAAAAAAAAACACCAACAAACAAACAAAAAACAAACACCCCCCCCCCCCAAAAAAAAAAAACGTTACAACAAAACAACAACAAGCAAAACAAAAACAAAATACAACAAAACAACACACACACACACACACACACACACACACACACACACTCACACACACACACACACACATGCGCGCGCCACACTGGATGTAGATATCCCGACACTGAGTCTCTTGTGAGATAATAATAACAATAAATGATAAATGGAATTTCTAGGGCGCAAATCTCAATGCGCTGATCACTCACTGACACTCACGCACGTTTAACAACGATGGACAGACATTCACTCACTGACACTCACGCACGTTTAACAACGATGGACAGACATTCACTTACTAACACTCACGCACGTTTAACAACGATGGACAGACATTCACTTACTAACACTCACGCACGTTTAACAACGATGGACAGACATTCACTCACTGACACTCACGCACGTTTAACAACGATGGACAGACATTCACTTACTAACACTCACGCACGTTTAACAACGATGGACAGACATTCACTCACTGACACTCACGCACGTTTAACAACGATGGACAGACATTCACTCACCGACACTCACGCACATTTCACAACGATGGACAGACATTCACTCACTGACACTCACGTACATTTAACAACGATGGACAGACATTCACTCACCGACACTCACGCACATTTCACAACGATGGACAGACATTCACTCACTGACACTCACGCACATTTCACAACGATGGACAGACATTCACTCACTGACACTCACGCACATTTAACAACGATGGACAGACATTCACTCACTGACACTCACGCACATTTAACAACGATGGACAGACATTCACTCACTGACACTCACGCACATTTAACAACGATGGACAGACATTCACTTACTGACACTCACGCACATTTAACAACGATGGACAGACATTCACTCACTGACACTCACGCACATTTAACAACGATGGACAGACATTCACTCACTGACACTCACGCACATTTCACAACGATGGACAGACATTCACTCACTGACACTCACGCACATTTAACAACGATGGACAGACATTCACTCACTGACACTCACGCACATTTAACAACGATGGACAGACATTCACTCACTGACACTGACGCACATTTAACAACGATGGACAGACATTCACTCACTGACACTCACGCACATTTCACAACGATGGACAGACATTCACTCACTGACACTGACGCACATTTAACAACGATGGACAGACATTCACTCACTGACACTGACGCACATTTAACAACGATGGACAGACATTCACTCACTGACACTCACGCACATTTAACAACGATGGACAGACATTCACTCACTGACACTCACGCACATTTAACAACGATGGACAGACATTCACTCACTGACACTGACGCACATTTAACAACGATGGACAGACATTCACTCACTGACACTCACGCACATTTAACAACGATGGACAGACATTCACTCACTGACACTCACGCACATTTAACAACGATGGACAGACATTCACTCACTGACACTCACGCACATTTAACAACGATGGACAGACATTCACTCACTGACACTCACGCACATTTAACAACGATGGACAGACATTCACTCACTGACACTCACGCACATTTAACAACGATGGACAGACATTCACTCACTGACACTCACGCACATTTAACAACGATGGACAGACATTCACTCACTGACACTCACGCACATTTAACAACGATGGACAGACATTCACTCACTGACACTCACGCACATTTAACAACGATGGACAGACATTCACTCACTGACACTCACGCACATTTAACAACGATGGACAGACATTCACTCACTGACACTCACGCACATTTAACAACGATGGACAGACATTCACTCACTGACACTCACGCACATTTAACAACGATGGACAAACATTCACTCACTGACACTCACGCACATTTAACAACGATGGACAGTCTGACAAGTTACACAGGAAATGACTGGAGTTAGTTATTTGTGGCCAAGCAACAAACACCAACTCGCGGATGAGGGAATTATTGGAAGGCTTTGCAGCACAAAAAAAGGGGAAAAAAAGGAACGTTTTAAAATAATAACCTGGACGTAGTTATCCCGACACCGAGTCTCCTGTATTATACTAACCTGGACATAGTTATCCTGACTCTCGAGTCTCATGTCCTATACTAACCTGGACATAGTTATCCCGACACCGAGTCTCCTGTATTATACTAACCTGGACATAGTTATCCTGACTCTCGAGTTTCCTGTGCTATACTACCCTGGACATAGTTATCCCGACACTGAGTCTCCTGTATTATATAAACCTGGACATAGTTATCCTGACTCTCGTGTCTCCTGTGCTATACTACCCTGGACATAGTTATCCCGACACTGAGTCTCCTGTATTATATAAACCTGGACATAGTTATCCTGACTCTCGTGTCTCCTGTGCTATACTACCCTGGACATAGTTATCCCAACACCGAGTCTCCTGTATTATATTAACCTGGACATAGTTATCCTGACTCTCGAGTCTCCTGTCCTATACTAACCTGGACATAGTTATCCCGACACTGAGTCTCCTGTATTATATAAACCTGGACATAGTTATCCTGACTCTCGTGTCTCCTGTGCTATACTAACCTGGACATAGTTATCCCGACACTGAGTCTCCCGTATTGTATTAACCTGAACATAGTTATCCTGACTCTCGAGTCTCTTGTGTTATACAAACCTGAACATAGTTATCCCGACACCGAGTCTCCTGTGTTATACAAACCTGAACATAGTTATCCCGACACCGAGTCTCCTGTATTATACTAACCTGGACATAGTTATCCCAACTCTCAAGTCTCCTGTGTTATACTAACCTGGACATAGTTATCCCGACACCGAGTCTCCTGTGTTATACAAACCTGAACATAGTTATCCCGACACTAAGTCTACTGTGTTATACTAACCTGGACATAGTTATCCCGACTCTCGATTCTCCTGTGTTATACTAACCTGGACATAGTTATCCCGACACCGAGTCTCCTGTCTCATACTAACAGGGACACAGTTATCCCGACACTGAGTCTCCTGTGTTATACAAACCTGGGCATAGTTATCCCGACTCTCGAGTCTCCTGTTTATACTAACCTGTACACAGTTATCCCGACACTAAGTCTCCTGTGTTATACTAACCTGGACATAGTTATCCTGACTCTCGAATTTCCTGTGTTATAGTTATACTAACCTGGACATTATTATCCCGACTCTCGAGTTTCCTGTGTTGTACTAACCTGGACATAGTTATCCCGACACCGAGTCTCCTGTGTTATACTAACCTGGACACAGTTATCCTGACACCGAGTATCCTGTGTTATACAAACCTGGACATAGTTATCCTGACACCGAGTATCCTGTGTTATACAAACCTGGACATATTTATCCCAACTCTCAAGTCTCCTGTGTTATACTAACCTGGACATAGTTATCCCGACACCGAGTCTCCTGTGTTATATCAACCTGAACATAGTTATCCCGACACTAAGTCTACTGTGTTATACTAACCTGGACATAGTTATCCCGACTCTCGAATCTCTTGTGTTATACTAACCTGGACATAGTTATCCCGACTCTCGAGTCTCCTGTGTTATACTAACCTGGACATAGTTATCCCGACACCGAGTCTCCTGTCTCATACTAACAGGACACAGTTATCCCGACACTGAGTCTCCTGTGTTAAACAAACCTGGCATAGTTATCCCGACTCTCGAGTCTCCTGTTTTATACTAACCTGTACACATTTATCCCGACACTAAGTCTCCTGTGTTATACTAACCTGGACATAGTTATCCTGACTCTCGAGTCTCCTGTGTTATAGTTATACTAACCTGGACATTATTATCCCGACTCTCGATTCTGCTGTGTTGTACTAACCTGGACACAGTTATCCTGACACCGAGTATCCTGTTTTATACAAACCTGGACATAGTTATCCCAACACTGTCTCCTGTGTCATACCAACCTGGACATAGTTATCCCGACTCTCGAGTCTCCTGTTTTATACTAACCTGAACATAATTATCCCGACACCGAGTCTCCTGTGTAATATTAACCTGGACATAGTTGTGCCGACTCTCGAGTCTCCTGTGTTATACTAACCTGGCCTGGACATAGTTATCCCGACCCCCAGCCTTCTGTGTTATAAAAACCTGGACATACTTATCCCGACACCGTGTCTCCTGTGTCATACAACCCTGGACATAGTTATCCCGACTCTCGAGTATCCTGTGTAATACTGACTTGGACATGGTAATCCCAACTCTCGAGTCTCCTGTGTTATACTAACCTGGACATAGTTATCCCGACACCGAGACTCCTGTGTTATACAAACCTGGACATAGTTATCCGAACACCGTGTCCCCTGTGTCATACTAACCTGGACACAGTTATCGCGACACCGAGCCTCCTGTGTCATACAAACCTGGACATAGTTATCCTGACTCTCGAGTATCCTGTGTAATACTAACTTGGACATGGCTATCCCAACTCTTGAGTCTCCTGTGTTATACTAACCTGGACATAGTTATCCCGACACCGAGACTCCTGTGTCATACAAACCTGACTCTCGAGTATCCTGTGTAATACTAACTTGGACATGGCTATCAACTCTTGAGTCTCCTGTGTTATACTAATCTTGACACAGTTATCCCCACTCTCCCGAGTATCCTGTGTAATACTAACTTGGACATGGCTATCAACTCTTGAGTCTCCTGTGTTATACTAATCTTGACACAGTTATCCCCACTCTCCTGAGTCTCCTGTGTTATACTAACTTGGACATGGCTATCCCGACACTAAGTCTCCTGTGTTATACTTACCTGGACATAGTTATCCCGACACTAAGTCTCCTGTGTTATACTTACCTGGACATAGTTATCCCGACACTAAGTCTCCTGTGTTATACTTACCTGGACATAGTTATCCCGACACTAAGTCTCCTGTGTTATACTTACCTGGACATAGTTATCCCGACACTAAGTCTCCTGTGTTATACTTACCTGGACATGGTTATCCCATCACCGAGTCTCCCATACTAACCTGGATATGGTTGTCCCGACACTGAGTCTCCTGTGTGGTGATGTCGCTAAACGCCAGACGGAGGTTGCTGTACGAGTTGCCAGCGCTGATGATCCACACGCAGGCGGCCGCCTCCCTGATTAGCGCTGGATAAGCGGGTGAAGAAAATGTCCCCGAGTTTCCACTCAATGCCTGGTCGCTACAGAGATTGCTGGCGATAGATGTGGGGCTGGTTGGAGATGCTTGTGAAGTAGGGCTAGTTGGAGACGTTGGTGATGTAGGTGATGTTGGGGAAGTAGGAGATGTGGGTGACGTTGGAGATGTTGGTGATGTCGGGCTTGTTGGAGATGTAGGAGATGTGGGTGATGTTGGTGGGGAAGTAGGAGACGTTGGAGATGTTGGTGATGTGGGACTTGTTGGTGATGTAGGAGATGTAGGAGATGTTGGGGGGAAAGAAGACGTAGGAGATGTAGGGCTGGTTGGAGATGTGGGTGATGTGGGCGAGGTCGGAGACGTTGGAGAGGTTGGTGATGTAAGGCTAGTTGGACTTGTTGCGCTAGTTGGACTTGTAGGGCTGGTAAGAGACGTTGGTGATGTGGGGCTAGTTGCAGAGGTAGGAGACCCTGGCGAGGTTGGGGAAGTTGGAGAGGTGGGCGAGGTTTGTGATATTGGGCTTCCTGGGCTTGTCGGAGACGTTGGTGACGAGGGGCTGGTTGGAGATGTAGGGGATCCTAGCGAGGTTGGTGATGCAGGAGAGGTGGGAGATGTTGGCGATGTTGGTGATGTGGGACTTGTGGGGCTGGTTGGCGAAGTTGGTGATGTGGGGCTAGTCGGGGATGTACGTGATGTGGGCGAGGTTGGTGATGTAAGAGAGGTTGGAGATGTTGTAGATGTTGGTGATGTCGGGCTCGTTGGAGATGTAGGAGATGTGGGCGAGGTCGGGGAAGTAGGGGATGTGGGTGAGGTTGGAGACGTTGGCGAAGTGGGACTGGTTGTACTTGGCGGGCTGGTTGGAGATGTAGGAGATGTGGGTGATGTTGGGGAGGTAGGAGACGTTGGTGATGTCGGAGATGTGGGGCTTGTTGGAGACGTTGCAGATGTAGGGCTGGTTGGCGATGTTGGACTTGTTGGCGAGGTTGGAGATGTTGGTGACGTAGGGCTGGTTGGAGATGTTGGAGATGTCGGAGGCGTTGGTGATGTGGGGCTAGTTGGTGATGTAGGGCTGGTTGGAGATGTTGGAGATGTGGATGATGTTGGGGAAGTAGGAGATGTGGGTGACGTTGGAGATGTTGGTGATGTCAGGCTTGTTGGAGATGTAGGAGATGTTGGGGACGTAGGAGACATTAGAGATGTTGGTGATGTGGGACTTGTTGGTGATGTAGGTGATGTGGGAGATGTTGGGGAGGTAGGAGACGTAGGAGATGTAGGGCTGGTTGGAGATGTGGGTGATGTTGGTGATGTTGGCGATGTAGGGCTTGTTGGAGATGTGGGCGAGGTCGGAGACGTTGGTGATGTGGGGCTTGTTGGAGAGGTTGGTGATGTGGGGCTGGTTGGAGATGTGGGTGATGTCGGGGAGGTAGGAGACGTTGGTGAAGTGGGACTAGTGAGAGATGTTGGTGATGTAGGAGATGTTGGCGAGGTCGGGGAAGTAGGGGATGTGGGTGAGGTTGGAGACGTTGGCGAAGTGGGACTGGTTGGGCTTGTCGGGCTGGTTGGAGATGTGGGTGATGTTGGGGAGGTAGGAGACGTTGGAGATGTGGGTGATGTCGGAGATGTGGGGCTTGTTGGAGAGGTAGGAGATGTTGGAGATGTCGGAGACGTTGGTGATGTGGGGCTAGTTGGAGATGTAGGACTGGTTGGGGAAGTTTGAGATGTGGGGCTTGTTGCAGATGTTGGTGATGTAGGGCTGGTTGGAGACGTTGGAGATGTCGGAGACGTTGGTGATGTGGGGCTAGTTGGTGATGTAGGGCTGGTTGGAGACGTTGGAGATGTGGGTGATGTTGGGGAAGTAGGAGATGTGGGTGACGTCGGAGATGTTGGTGATGTCGGGCTTGTTGGAGATGTAGGAGATGTTGGGGACGTAGGAGACGTTGGAGATGTTGATGATGTGGGACTTGTTGGTGATGTAGGTGATGTGGGAGATGTTGGGGAGGTAGGAGACGTAGGAGATGTAGGGCTTGTTGGAGATGTGGGTGATGTTGGTGATGTTATCGATGTAGGGCTTGTTGGAGATGTAGGAGATGTGGGCGAGGTCGGAGACGTTGGTGATGTGGGGCTTGTTGGAGAGGTTGGTGATGTGGGGCTGGTTGGAGATGTAGGAGATGTCGGGGAGGTAGGAGACGTTGGTGAAGTGGGACTAGTTGGAGACGTTGGTGATGTAGGTGATGTGGGCGAGGTCGGGGAAGTAGGGGTTGTGGGTGAGGTTGGAGACGTTGGCGAAGTGGGACTGGTTGGGCTTGTCGGGCTGGTTGGAGATGTAGGAGATGTGGGTGATGTTGGGGAGGTAGGAGACGTTGGAGATGTGGGTGATGTCGGAGATGTGGGGCTTGTTGGAGACGTCGGAGATGTAGGGCTGGTTGGCGATGTTGGAGATGTGGGGCTTGTTGGAGAGGTAGGAGATGTTGGAGATGTCGGAGACGTTGGTGATGTGGGGCTAGTTGGAGATGTTGGAGATGTGGGTGATGTTGGAGATGTGGGGCTTGTTGGAGACGTCGGAGATGTAGGGCTGGTTGGCGATGTTGGAGATGTGGGGCTTGTTGGAGAGGTAGGAGATGTCGGAGACGTTGGTGATGTGGGGCTAGTTGGAGATGTTGGTGATGTAGGGCTGGTTGGAGACGTTGGAGATGTGGGTGATGTTGGGGAAGTAGGAGATGTGGGGGAGGTTGGAGATGTTGGTGATGTCGGGCTTGTTGGAGATGTAGGAGATGTGGGTGATGTTGGGGACGTAGGGGACGTTGGAGATGTTGGTGATGTCGGAGATGTGGGGCTTGTTGGAGACGTTGGAGATGTAGGACTGGTTGGCGATGTTGGACTGGTTGGGGAAGTTGGAGATGTGGGGCTTGTTGCAGATGTTGGTGATGTAGGGCTGGTTGGAGATGTCGGAGACGTTGGTGGTGTGGGGCTAGTTGGTGATGTAGGGCTGGTTGGAGACGTTGGTGATGTGGGGCTAGTTGGTGATGTAGGGCTGGTTGGAGATGTTGGAGATGTGGGTGATGTTGGGGAAGT
The DNA here is from genome assembly GCA_018292915.2 of Batillaria attramentaria. Lineage (NCBI taxonomy): Eukaryota > Metazoa > Mollusca > Gastropoda > Batillariidae > Batillaria > Batillaria attramentaria. The sequence goes on from JACVVK020000074.1 coordinate 1,899,262, forward strand.
AGGAGATGTGGGTGACGTCGGAGATGTTGGTGATGTCGGGCTTGTTGGAGATGTAGGAGATGTTGGGGACGTAGGAGACGTTGGAGATGTTGATGATGTGGGACTTGTTGGTGATGTGGGAGATGTTGGGGAGGTAGGAGACGTAGGAGATGTAGGGCTGGTTGGAGATGTGGGTGATGTTGGCGATGTAGGGCTTGTTGGAGATGTAGAAGATGTGGGAGAGGTCGGAGACGTTGGTGATGTGGGGCTTGTTGGAGAGGTTGGTGATGTGGGGCTGGTTGGAGATGTGTGTGATGTTGGGGAGGTAGGAGATGTTGGTGAAGTGGGACTAGTTGGAGACGTTGGTGATGTAGGAGATGTGGGCGAGGTCGGGGAAGTAGGGGATGTGGGTGAGGTTGGAGACGTTGGCGAAGTGGGACTGGTTGGGCTTGTCGGGCTGGTTGGAGATGTGGGTGATGTTGGGGAGGTAGGAGACGTTGGAGATGTGGGTGATGTCGGAGATGTGGGGCTTGTTGGAGACGTCGGAGATGTAGGGCTGGTTGGCGATGTTGGAGATGTGGGGCTTGTTGGAGAGGTAGGAGATGATGGAGATGTCGGAGACGTTGGTGATGTGGGGCTTGTTGGAGATGTGGGTGATGTTGGAGATGTGGGGCTTGTTGGAGACGTCGGAGATGTAGGGCTGGTTGGCGATGTTGGAGATGTGGGGCTTGTTGGAGAGGTAGGAGATGTTGGAGATGTCGGAGACGTTGGTGATGTGGGGCTAGTTGGAGATGTTGGAGATGTGGGTGATGTTGGAGATGTGGGGCTTGTTGGAGACGTCGGAGATGTAGGGCTGGTTGGCGATGTTGGAGATGTGGGGCTTGTTGGAGAGGTAGGAGATGTCGGAGACGTTGGTGATGTGGGGCTAGTCGGAGACGTTGGTGATGTGGGGCTAGTTGGAGATGTGGGTGATGTTGGGGAAGTAGGAGATGTGGGGGAGGTTGGAGATGTTGGTGATGTCGGGCTTGTTGGAGATGTAGGAGATGTGGGTGATGTTGGGGACGTAGGGGACGTTGGAGATGTTGGTGATGTCGGAGATGTGGGGCTTGTTGGAGACGTTGGAGATGTAGGACTGGTTGGCGATGTTGGACTGGTTGGGGAAGTTGGAGATGTGGGGCTTGTTGCAGATGTTGGTGATGTAGGGCTGGTTGGAGACGTTGGAGATGTGGGTGATGTGGGGCTAGTTGGTGATGTAGGGCTGGTTGGAGACGTTGGTGATGTGGGGCTAGTTGGTGATGTAGGGCTGGTTGGAGACGTTGGAGATGTGGGTGATGTTGGGGAAGTAGGAGATGTGGGTGACGTCGGAGATGTTGGTGATGTCGGGCTTGTTGGAGATGTTGGGGACGTAGGAGACGTTGGAGATGTTGGTGATGTGGGACTTGTTGGTGATGTAGGTGATGTGGGAGATGTTGGGGAGGTAGGAGACGTAGGAGATGTAGGGCTGGTTGGAGATGTGGGTGATGTTGGCGATGTTGGAGATGTGGGTGATGTTGGGGAGGTAGGAGACGTTGGAGATGTGGGTGATGTCGGAGATGTGGGGCTTGTTGGAGACGTCGGAGATGTAGGGCTGGTTGGCGATGTTGGAGATGTGGGGCTTGTTGGAGAGGTTGGAGATGTCGGAGACGTTGGTGATGTGGGACTAGTTGGAGATGTTGGTGATGTAGGGCTGGTTGGAGACGTTGGAGATGTGGGTGATGTAGGGCTGGTTGGAGACGTTGGAGATGTGGGTGACGTCGGAGATGTTGGTGATGTCGGGCTTGTTGGAGATGTAGGAGATGTTGGGGACGTAGGAGACGTTGGAGATGTTGGTGATGTGGGACTTGTTGGAGATGTAGGAGATGTGGGAGATGTTGGGGAGGTAGGAGACGTTGGAGATGTTGGTGATGTCGGAGATGTGGGGCTTGTTGGAGATGTTGGAGATGTAGGGCTGGTTGGCGATGTTGGACTGGTTGGGGAAGTTGGAGATGTGGGGCTTGTTGGAGATGTTGGTGATGTAGGGCTGGTTGGAGACGTTGGAGATGTCGGAGACGTTGGAGACGTTGGTGATGTGGGGCTAGTTGGTGATGTTGGTGATGTAGGGCTGGTTGGAGACGTTGGAGATGTGGGTGATGTTGGGGAAGTAGGAGATGTGGGTGACGTCGGCGATGTTGGTGATGTCGGGCTTGTTGGAGATGTTGGGGACGTAGGAGATGTTGGTGATGTGGGACTTGTTGGTGATGTAGGAGATGTGGGAGATGTTGGGGAGGTAGGAGACGTTGGAGATGTGGGTGATGTAGGGCTGGTTGGAGACGTTGGAGATGTCGGAGACGTTGGTGATGTGGGGCTAGTTGGTGATGTAGGGCTGGTTGGAGACGTTGGAGATGTCGGTGATGTTGGGGAAGTAGGAGATGTGGGTGACGTTGGAGATGTTGGTGATGTCGGGCTTGTTGGAGATGTAGGAGATGTTGGGGACGTAGGAGACGTTGGAGATGTTGGTGATGTGGGACTTGTTGGTGATGTAGGTGATGTGGGAGATGTTGGGGAGGTAGGAGACGTAGGGCTGGTTGGTGATGTGGGTGATGTTGGTGATGTTGGCGATGTAGGGCTTGTTGGAGATGTGGGTGATGTTGGTGATGTTGGCGATGTAGGGCTTGTTGGAGATGTAGGAGATGTGGGCGAGGTCGGAGACGTTGGTGATGTGGGGCTTGTTGGAGAGGTTGGTGATGTGGGGCTGGTTGGAGATGTGGGTGATGTCGGGGAGGTAGGAGACGTTGGTGAAGTGGGACTAGTTGGAGACGTTGGTGATGTAGGAGATGTAGGCGAGGTCGGGGAAGTAGGGGATGTGGGTGAGGTTGGAGACGTTGGCGAAGTGGGACTGGTTGGGCTTGTCGGGCTGGTTGGAGATGTGGGTGATGTTGGGGAGGTAGGAGACGTTGGAGATGTGGGTGATGTCGGAGATGTGGGGCTTGTTGGAGACGTCGGAGATGTAGGGCTGGTTGGCGATGTTGGAGATGTGGGGCTTGTTGGAGAGGTAGGAGATGTTGGAGACGTTGGTGATGTGGGGCTAGTTGGAGATGTTGGTGATGTGGGGCTGGTTGGAGATGTGGGTGATGTCGGGGAAGTAGGAGACGTTGGTGAAGTGGGACTAGTTGGAGACGTTGGTGATGTAGGAGATGTGGGCGAGGTCGGGGAAGTAGGGGATGTGGGTGAGGTTGGAGACGTTGGCGAAGTGGGACTGGTTGGGCTTGTCGGGCTGGTTGGAGATGTTGGAGATGTGGGTGATGTTGGGGAGGTAGGAGACGTTGGAGATGTGGGTGATGTCGGAGATGTGGGGCTTGTTGGAGACGTCGGAGATGTAGGGCTGGTTGGCGATGTTGGAGATGTGGGGCTTGTTGGAGAGGTTGGAGATGTCGGAGACGTTGGTGATGTGGGACTAGTTGGAGATGTTGGTGATGTAGGGCTGGTTGGAGACGTTGGAGATGTGGGTGATGTAGGGCTGGTTGGAGATGTGGGTGACGTCGGAGATGTTGGTGATGTCGGGCTTGTTGGAGATGTAGGAGATGTTGGGGACGTAGGAGACGTTGGAGATGTTGGTGATGTGGGACTTGTTGGAGATGTAGGAGATGTGGGAGATGTTGGGGAAGTAGGAGACGTTGGAGATGTTGGTGATGTCGGAGATGTGGGGCTTGTTGGAGATGTAGGGCTGGTTGGCGATGTTGGACTGGTTGGGGAAGTTGGAGATGTGGGGCTTGTTGGAGATGTTGGTGATGTAGGGCTGGTTGGAGACGTTGGAGATGTCGGAGACGTTGGAGACGTTGGTGATGTGGGGCTAGTTGGTGATGTTGGTGATGTAGGGCTGGTTGGAGACGTTGGAGATGTGGGTGATGTCGGGCTTGTTGGAGATGTAGGAGATGTTGGGGACGTAGGAGACGTTGGAGATGTTGGTGATGTGGGACTTGTTGGAGATGTAGGAGATGTGGGAGATGTTGGGGAAGTAGGAGACGTTGGAGATGTTGGTGATGTCGGAGATGTGGGGCTTGTTGGAGATGTAGGGCTGGTTGGCGATGTTGGACTGGTTGGGGAAGTTGGAGATGTGGGGCTTGTTGGAGATGTTGGTGATGTAGGGCTGGTTGGAGACGTTGGAGATGTCGGAGACGTTGGAGACGTTGGTGATGTGGGGCTAGTTGGTGATGTAGGGCTGGTTGGAGACGTTGGAGATGTGGGTGATGTTGGGGAAGTAGGAGATGTGGGTGACGTCGGCGATGTTGGTGATGTCGGGCTTGTTGGAGATGTTGGGGACGTAGGAGACGTTGGAGATGTTGGTGATGTGGGACTTGTTGGTGATGTAGGAGATGTGGGAGATGTTGGGGAGGTAGGAGACGTTGGAGATGTGGGTGATGTAGGGCTGGTTGGAGACGTTGGAGATGTCGGAGACGTTGGTGATGTGGGGCTAGTTGGTGATGTAGGGCTGGTTGGAGACGTTGGAGATGTCGGTGATGTTGGGGAAGTAGGAGATGTGGGTGACGTTGGAGATGTTGGTGATGTCGGGCTTGTTGGAGATGTAGGAGATGTTGGGGACGTAGGAGACGTTGGAGATGTTGGTGATGTGGGACTTGTTGGTGATGTAGGTGATGTGGGAGATGTTGGGGAGGTAGGAGACGTAGGAGATGTAGGGCTGGTTGGTGATGTGGGTGATGTTGGTGATGTTGGCGATGTAGGGCTTGTTGGAGATGTGGGTGATGTTGGTGATGTTGGCGATGTAGGGCTTGTTGGAGATGTAGGAGATGTGGGCGAGGTCGGAGACGTTGGTGATGTGGGGCTTGTTGGAGAGGTTGGTGATGTGGGGCTGGTTGGAGATGTGGGTGATGTCGGGGAGGTAGGAGACGTTGGTGAAGTGGGACTAGTTGGAGACGTTGGTGATGTAGGAGATGTAGGCGAGGTCGGGGAAGTAGGGGATGTGGGTGAGGTTGGAGACGTTGGCGAAGTGGGACTGGTTGGGCTTGTCGGGCTGGTTGGAGATGTGGGTGATGTTGGGGAGGTAGGAGACGTTTGAGATGTGGGAGATGTTGGAGATGTGGGGCTTGTTGGAGACGTTGGTGATGTAGGGCTTGTTGGAGATGTAGGCGAGGTCGGTGAAGTAGGGGATGTGGGTGAGGTTGGAGACGTTGGTGATGTGGGGCTTGTCGGGCTGGTTGGTGATGTAGGAGATGTGGGTGAAGTTGGTGATGTGGGGCTAGTTGGACTTGTTGGGGACGTAGGTGATGTGGGTGAGGTCGGTGAAGTCGGCGATGTTGGAGATGTGGGGCTGGTCGGAGACGTCGGTGATGTTGGACTGGTTGGAGAGGTAGGAGATGTCGGCGACGTTGTTGTCTCTGTTGGAAATGGTTATTTTTTCTTTATTTTTTTACTCTTTGTTGTTGCTGTTGCTTTGGTTTGTATTGGTTTGGACTGCTTAACACACGTTTTTAAAGTTACGGAAATGGCTTATCGAGATATTTTAACAATATATTCCATGCATTTGTTTTGTACGTATTTGTATGTTTTAGAATTTTACAAACCGAATGCACTGCATTAGTTATGTCAGTTTCATCAACACGTTCATAGGCAAGTCTCTGTGGTACAAACGCACGCCACTGGTGATGCAAAAAAACCATGCCATCAACACAGACACGCATGTGCACCTGGAAGCATTCTCAGCCGCGTGTGCATGCGTTCGTTTGT